>LQNS02278159.1:26719645-26741747 GCA_001587735.2 Parhyale hawaiensis
ACATGACGATGGCTAGAGACCAGCGTCTCCGAACATAGCACAAGGTCATAACTGGTAGAGGCTACAGCTAGTTCAGCCAAATTACCATATAATCCCCGAACATTAGTGCACAAGATCCGGCGTCCTTTATACCTTCATGGCCAGCAGCGTATTACCTTCTGCTGCATGTTCTCTCATGCTAGACCTCGCAGGGGCAAAAGTTCCGCGACTTCTTAACTACACTTTGAGAAACTACAATTCCTGAGGACATACTGTAGGTGCTTGGACGAGGTGAATGCACGCTAGCCCATGTTCGGCCCTGTTTCCTTTGGCAGCCAGCAGCGTCTGGACCTCCTGCCGTCACACGACCATGTCTTTATTTACCTCTTCAGCAGCGACAGGCAAAATTTAGGATACAGAGGCTGCACGAGCTCTTCGCCTACAGGAGGACACGATTACAGTGGAGTTCTACCCTAGTACTGGGCACAGCTACTCTATAGCCACATCGGTACTACAGGAACAGTATAACAGGATATACATAATACACTAACTCTAAGTTAACAAAATAATGCCTGCTCTACAAATAAACATAATGCGAATATATGCAAATAGTACAAAGCGTGGGTCTTGTTTGAAAACTGGCCAGCACTCTATTTTTGTATTTGGTGCCGTATCAAAGATACTGTTTAAATTGGTTATGTATATAACCTAACCTAACCTAACCTAACAAGACCCGGTTAGGTTAGGTTANCGTGGGTCTTGTTTGAAAACTGGCCAGCACTCTATTTTTGTATTTGGTGCCGTATCAAAGATACTGTTTAAATTGGTTATGTATATAACCTAACCTAACCTAACCTAACAAGACCCCAAAGCGTCCAACACACGCAGCAGTAGCTGACCGACAGTCAGCCTGCTTTGATAAGAATAGCATGGCGCCCTCACGCCCAGGCGCTGTTCTAACTCTCAGCTAGAATCCAATGTCGCTGGGGCGGTAACAAAAGAAATAAGGAAAAAAAGGCCTTTCAAAAATCTTAATGAAGGTCCAAAACAGTAGTCAGTGGAATGTACAGACTGTCTGGAGCCTGAAACGAAACGAAGCGTTCCTATTGTGTGCGGTTCTTTGAAAAGAGAGGCAAACGTTAGCTGAAGTAAAAACATCCGGGGCGTCAGTAGTGAGCCCTGAGATATTCCGTACGTATTCGGAGTCTTTTTTCACACTACGATAGGATCCTGCTCTGACAGCTTCAACAAAGTGCCGAGATATGTAGCTCTAGCAAAGCTGACTTCTCAGGCAGCCTGCTAGAGGCAAAATATCAAATTTCCAACTTGACTACATGATGTTGCACCACTACTGCATAGGTCTCATTTGTACTACATACTAGACTGGAATGGAGCATCGGCCAACTCTTTTAAATGTTTTCCTATCTTATACATTTATTCTTGAGATACCTGATGACACTGGAGCATGGCCTTTAGTCGTATTTTACCGTGCCTATTTGCTATAAATGAACATAACTGATTACTGCTTAAAAGTATTTTCCAATTGGGCAATACTGTGTGTTATTTGAATAGCCTTCACTGTATTTTATAATGAACTTTTGAAGAACCTAAGGAATGACTTGAGCACAAAATAAGTAGCAATAAGATAAGTTGGCAAGTAAGCATTGGCAAGACCAGCGTGCTGTAGCTCTGGGGAGGGATGGAGTGTTGGGAGATTTAGGCCACGACGCCTTGTAGCGCCGCATATAAACACGATCAGTCTGATTTTCTACAAAGATGCGATACCGAACTGTAAACTAACTGACGTAGAGTGGACATTGTAGCCATCACGTATTAGGTAACGCAGTTAAAATTGAGAATAAACGGACAGAAATTTGATTGATGACGTAAGGGGATTGACAATCAGGGAGCCATCTCGAAGCGTTAGGCAGGGTCGTCAGTGCATATAAACTAAGCCTTTGAGATTGTAACAATATCCTAAGTGAGAGCAGCGATGTGTAGCGTTCCGGTAAAACGCTATTGTGGCAACACCAAATGAAAGTTTCCAAATTACGCAGTCCAAACTGTAGCCGGGCATAGGTCTTTATTGTTTGGAACTGCATTGCATTAATACACAATAAATACACCGCAAACACTGTACAGTTAAGGATCTCATAAGGGGCTACATAGCGGTGTAGGCAAATCTAAAATATATTGACACCAACCCATTCTTCGCAACTGTTGTTATTCTAATCCTGCTAGTTAAACTTTGTGCTTCACGTACCTGCCTGCTTAATAATCAGTTTTATGGCAGCAAAAATTCTCAACGCGCTCAAGATTAGTTTATATTGAACCTCATGCCGCGCGTGGCTACGCACGAGCACTGCCTCTTATTGGCCTTTTTTTCA
The DNA here is from genome assembly GCA_001587735.2 of Parhyale hawaiensis. Taxonomy (NCBI): domain Eukaryota; kingdom Metazoa; phylum Arthropoda; class Malacostraca; order Amphipoda; family Hyalidae; genus Parhyale; species Parhyale hawaiensis. The sequence goes on from LQNS02278159.1 coordinate 26,722,012, forward strand.
CCAGAGGACGAAGTGAAAGAGGACATAATATTTTCGTGGAAGATTTGGGTAGCTATATACGTAAATGTATGTATATACTTGTCTATCCACCCAGAAAGTGGTCGAAGGAGTCAAGCAATGTTCATAATTTTTTTGCAGGGAGTTTGGCGGGTTGACCTAGATGTGACCCATACCAAAAAACTGGGCCTAGCTGGCAATGACAGATGAATTTTCCTCCACCGCCGTGAATTTGCCTCCAAAGCAGCAGATCGTCTGACTCCAGGAGGCTCTCTATTTTTTCCTTTGCTATTATCGAAGATTTACTCTCTGGGTTCGCGTCTGTGCCCTAACCTCGTTCAGCAAAAATGACTGCTTTGAATTTGCCCATACTGCGGGTGATGGTGTTACGCCACGAGGCGTTCTAGTTCCTAACATAATGACACCTTGGCCTTTGTGTAAGGAGAACGTAAAAAAAAGTTGAAATTTCAAGGATTTGATGTCAACTTTCATCGACAACTTCTATTCGAACCATAAATGCTATGCTATTTGGAAAACGCCTATTAACACCAAGTACAGTCACTATCCGTAATACATGATAGATACCTGTCGCTAGTTGAATATTTCAATCATGAGAACTACCGGCTTAATAGAAACCTTGGTTTCAGTTCACGATAGCTCTCTAACCTTAACGCCGGTTGTTCTCATGATTGAAACACGCAAGCAGCGAACTGGTATCAAGGGAATGCTATCACATTTAGCGACTGCGATTGGTTTAAATATTCATTTCCCGAAAATTTCAACGGCAATACAGATTATAAAAGATAGACAGAACGTGACATACGAAAAATCTACACTTCAGTTACGTTCTGATTGTTTTGTATGAACTTGAAGTTAAGGTCAAATATTATCAAATTCTTTTTGGAAAAATTCCACGAGCGGCAGTGCTCCTGCCGTCACACTCGGCATGTGGCTCAGTGTGAACTGGGCTTAAATCGACTGAAATGTGAAAATGATACAATATCAGAAACTTTGCGAGTCTCAACACATTTCACAAAGCTCGTCACATTCAGTGCAAATATACAAATCCCAGTTGAAGGGGTGGAACAATGTTTACGGTCTCTGTGCAGAGGAAGCTCTTCTCTCGGAATAAGTTTTCATCGCAGGTGCTAAGAGAGCAGAGTGTCGCACACCGTAGTTGTGCTGCATTTCAAAAGGAATTTCTGCTTTGGGAAAAATATCAGCGACGGCTGTACGGCCGTGGGATATACGAGGGCTCTACTGAGAAGTGCATCTGACCAGCCGCTTCGATTACTGCTTCTACGAGAATCACTACTGTAAATATTTTGTAGCCTAGAAATAAAAATGGAAAAGGTCACACTCTCTCCTACCATTAAAGTTAAAATTTGAACAAAAAGTCGCGGAATGACTTTTCATAGGAGGATCTCAACGAAAAGTATGAAGCAAGGCAAAGAAGTATTGCTGACAGTATGGGGCACACCGGAGCGATTGTACAGACTTAAATTTATAAATCTTACTTGAAAAAAATGGAAAGAAATTCCATGGTGGTTGCGTAGAAGACGTACAGTACTTCTTTCCGCATATTAACTTCAAATAATTCTACAATCTTGGGGATATTGCAGGAATATTCCAAGGCTATGATAATTTCGAAAAAAATTTTCCTGTGGCTCTAAAGTGCGACCGAAGGTGTTGCTGCGTGTTTTTCTGGAGCAAGTGAACACTGAACGGGCCAGCGAGTCTTGTCTACTTATCCGTGATGCCTAAAGTCTACTGTACATACAATGGAGGAAATGGCAAATGTCCACGTCACACATTGCTTACATAATACGAGCTCGACATTAAAAAAGTAAACACTGTCTAGGGAACAGTTGATACATTATACTTAGGTATAGGACAGTAACTCTTGTCTGACAATTCAACACGAGGCGCACACGACACAGTGCAGACAACAGAAGGACGTTGTCTGTGTACATAACACACAACTTATAGCACATGTATGGCAGTTGTCTGCTTACAAAACAGCGCACACGTAACGAACTGCAACACAGCGCGCGGTGCAGCATAACAAGCAATAATACGATTATCACAGTTGATTTCATTGTTGATTCCTTCAGCATTTGGGGGCAACAGCGCAGCCTGGCGTGGGACGGTGGCAGGGCAGAATGTCAGTGGACCCCAGGGAGCTGCTGGGCGATGCCAATTCTCTGGCATACGGGAACACGAGTCAGACAGAGGTGTGTGTTGTGAGGGATGTGCATAACTCCAATACATTCATGCGGACCATGTAGAAAAGTTTGCATAAAATATTTAATACAAGCAATAAGTTACCGTACACGCTGCTCATGCTTGCGGGGCAGAACCAAAGTCGGGCGGTTTACCAACGGACAGTGTGCCTGTAGACATTATCCCTACTGGACTATTTTTCACGGACAATGTACCTACGTACAATTTGCCTATGGACAGATATTGTGCCTGGACACAACTTGCTTTCGGATAATTCACATACTGGACAATCTACGTGTACTGGACCTTATGTGGAGAGATACCTACTTTGCCTACAGACGGTTTGGCTGTTCGACATCACGGAGGTCGCTGTATGAGCTACATAAGTAGAGTACAGTTGGTTCGCACTAGATGCGAGTTCGCTAGTATGCGCATGGACAAGTGTCACCACTGATGTCTTTTAAGTGAAAAAAATGCGCTTTTGTGCGATAATGCAAGTGTGCACGGGGGACCGAGCCACATTACAGTATCTTGTTTTTTTCTTACTTACAGAACTTTTTGCACGTACGTTGTCGTAATATGTCGTTACAGTTGAGTGCAGTGCTATGCTATAGTGCAGTGTTGTTATGAAAAAGTGTCAGATTTACCATTAAGAGGCGTGAAAAGATGGGCCAGGGAACGTAATCCTGAACTGAAATGATGTAAATAGATTCACTATATGCAATTTCACTGAATGCGAACTTTTACAGTATCGGAACCTTCGTATATAACTAGGACCAAGTATGCTCTCACTTGACTTACAGTTTTTCACTATGCTGACCTAGTGTATTCAGCTGCCAAAAATAATGGCAAAGAATTTGTAACAATGCAGTACTTCCTAATTAATCACATTTTCGAAAATAATTTCCGCATGAAAGGTACGCAACTGTCAACTTGAAGGAATATGAGGGGAATGTTTTCGGCTTCACTCCTGCTGAGGCGCGCAACATTTCCTTTCCTTCCATTAAGGGTAGAATATCTATTCAGTTTTAGCACGCACTCAACTGTCGCTCATAAATGAATTAACTGCTCGTTGTCATGAGTGCAGCATATCATGTCAGTCGATTTTTTTCTCGCGAGCGACAGGCTGTTTCGTTAAAGGAAGAAATCAACGTGAAAAAATATTGTTGCAACAAAATTTTCATGTTTTTCGTCGGTCTTCTTATTGTGATGGTATTAGAGGATCATCGATTAATTTTATCTTGATTAATGGATTTCAACGTTGGCTAAGCAAGAAGTGCAGTAATATGTGAGTTTACATGCTCCTGTCATTGCTTGGTTTTACCACTGCCAAATGGCAGTCAGCCGAAATATAGGGCAAAATGGTGCCAGTGGCCACAATGTCCATTAGGCAAAATATTTGCAGGTAAACTGTCCAGTAAACACGATGTTCAATAGGCAACGGTCCGGGTACCCGCAGAGGACGGTGGACAAACGATATCGACTTGATATTCTCTGGCGGCAGCTTACGTCCACAGTTGCATTCGTGGCAGGCAACTGCAGCTTGTCGAACCTATTGTAAATTTAGACAATATTGAAATAAAATTTTCGTTTATCATGGCTGAAGTAAATGTAGATGTATTCAGGTTTGGGTTCTGTCAGGTTATTTTTTCTCTTATACATTCTGCGCAAGAAAAAAAAAAAAAAATAAAGGCGGTTGTGACCAGAAGAGGAAAAGATAAAAATAATATATGTCCTTCGATATTCACACTGCCGGGATGAACATGAAGTCCAGTGCTGGACAGACGTGGCTGCAAGCCTGCAACCAGATAGTCCAGTAAGATGTACTGTAGTTGTCTGGGGAGATTCCAATACCCACTGCGCTGCGACCCTCAACTGCGGTGCTCGGCGAGCATCACATGAAGCCAATTTCATTTAGCAGGTCTTCTGAATAGAACTGGCTGTAGTATTCTCTTGTTTCGTTCCTGAAAAATTAAAGGCGACATTGTTAGCATGTGAAATTTCGTCAACATCCTGTTTTGAACATCAGTACAAAGCGTTGTAAAACTATGTAAAACATGTCTAGATTAACAAATATTTTTGTTGTTAAGCAAACTGAGAATAAGTTCTTCGGAAAAATGAATCGTTTTTTGCGTTGTTTAAATCATAAAACACTGCCGATCATAAACGAAAGCCTATCAGGCTTACTTCACTGACATTTAGATAAGGAAAATTTAGTATAAGCGGAGTGAGGTAAGAAGTAGAAATACAACACAAAGCGAAGATCGAGCAAAGAGGTTTAGACTTGCTTACGTCATGGGGACCGAGAAGTCCGGTTCGTCGGCAAAGAAGGACTTAGAACAGCCCTCAAAGTACGGCGAGCAGTCGCGCTGCAACCGCCCCGCTCGCTCCGCCTCCACGTACTCCTTGAGTCTTTCTTCTGGGTGCGGCGCTCTGGTCGGTCTGTGGGGCAGCGGGATGGTGAGTTACCGTCTGAAAACAGTCCACCACCTCCTCCAGAACTCCAGCAGACGAACCTCGTGTGCGATTTTTTTTGTAAAGTTGGAAACTGTGAACTCCATCCAATTTCGTACATAGGTATGACTACAACAACTTTAGCCAGGCGTTTAACCATGCACCTCAGACCAGGGGGCCCTGCCAACCATGTGAACAATACACACAACCAGCCGATCGCAAGAGAGCATCTTGTAAATTGCACAAAGATTCTACGAAAGAACAGTGACAAGCATCGTCTACCAATTGAAGAAGCATTACTCATCAGACTTCGTCAGCCATCCATCAATTCGCAATTTACTGGCATCAGCAGAACACTACAGCTTCTCGGAGACCAGCAGAACCAGCGTACAGAGGAGCACGTGGCGGCCTACCGATAACAGCATTTGGTCGCAGTGACTCCCTTTCAGAAGACAGAAATAATGATGTTTATCAAATTAATTGTAAACCATGTGACGCGGTACACATTGGAGAAACGTTGAAGTTTCAGAGAGAGTCAAAGAACATGATATCAATATAAAGTAAAACATTTAGCCATCTTTAGCTAATAATCATGTAAAATCATATAATCATGAAATGGCACTGAGTCTCCAAAATTATTATGCAGTGAATCAAATCCAAAATCAAGGCGACTTTTAGAAGCATTTCACTCATATTACAATCCAAATTCATTCAATAGACATGTTCAGTTCTCTGAAGCTTACTGCTGCGTTCTACAATCCCACTAAATACGGGCTGCTTCTTCTTTTCTACACTCTAAATTTTAAGATGTTACGATATATTTTTAGTTTTTTCCTAATTGATAGCTAGTATACAACTTTTCAGTACTTTGTAACTTAGTGCTGCTGATAGAATTTGAAATTTCGTTCTCCTGAAGACGGGCTATGCGCAATAGCTCGAAAGCCTTGGGTCAAATCCTTATATAATAAACGCTTCGTGTATTTATTTATTTCGTGTCCGCTTTGAATGAAATAGGCGAAAAATAAGCCAGGTTGCAGATTTTGTAAATCGATGACCTGGTTGCAGAGATGACGAAGGGCCGAAGGCTGATCCTTATCCCATTGTCTGAAGACACTTCTTGCTTGAAACACTTCTTGAAATCGGAACACTATCTATGAAGCTTCTGGAGTCCGATTTTACAACTTTTTTTCTCTTAGGTCACGACGTATAAATTCGGTAGTTGGTCAACGAAGCGCTCTCGAGGGGGTGATTTTTCACGGCAGTAGACAATCGTTTCTTCTAGCTTTCTGTTTTTCTTATTAGACGGAGCAGTTTTCTCTTGATAGGCCAAAATTTCAAGACTTCAAATGAAGTAGATATTTGAGTTGGAGAGACGGCATCAACGGTATCATTGCTACGGAGTGCTAACATTGTATATAAGCTAACCTGACTGGCGTTGTATTCAAGTTTATTGGAGTGTTTTACTCAAGATTTTAGTTCTGTCTTGCGAAATAGAAGACGTAAGGACGAGAGCACGACAGAGGATCAAAGAAGAAAATGGAGAAGTAAGTCAGAGAAGATTCCGCCTATATGTAGTGGGCAAACATATCGATTATTGTGAGAATTTTTCACATACGGGCCTTCTAGTAAATAAGAAAACCCAGAAGACTTTCAATAAATTCCTCTAAGAATACACCCGGGTGTCATCGTATGTTTCAAGAAATTCATAAATATGTATATACTTAAATCTTCATCGAAAACAGTATCACCTCTCTCACTTCGTTCGTGGTTGATAGTTAGCTAACTGGAACCTGTGGGAATTTTCGGAAACGAAAGCATTGTTTCTCATTGACATTCGAGACCCCTATTATTTCTACGCTAACGCAATCTAAATATATAAATAACTAGAATGACTCGTTACGTAAGACCATCACTCGCGGTGGGAGCAAATTTGATCGCCGTCATTTTTGATGGCCAGCTAATCTCAGTTTTTTGGCATGGGTCACATCGAGGACGACCCACCAGACTCCCTGCAGAAAATTATGATTATTGCTCAGCTCCTTCGTTCGACCACTTATCGGGTGGACAGACAAATAAATATATATATATATTTATAAATATATTAAATTACTTACATCTAACAAAAACATTATCACCGCTCTTCACTTCGCTTACGAGTGATAATAAATAAAGTAAATGAATACTGTAGATATACTTTATAAGGGACACATTGAAACATGGTGCACGAGGCACGATCTATCTTAGTTACATTAGATACAACGATCAGGTAACCTACCATCATTAGACAGCACACAACAGTGTATTGCGGCCCATTGTTTAGCTCCTGTTTGGTAATGCTCTACGTTGCTATCGGCTGTAGATGTTAGATAGTTTGTAGCCAGGACAATTACGGATCGCCTTGAGTAAGGTGTTATCAGATTTTCCTATTCTGAGCTGGAGACTGAGAGCCCATTTTCTTGTCCTGATTTTTGAGACATCCAGTATACTATCGAACAAATATTATACTTGCACTAACTGACCTCGTCACATGGTTTCCGAAATGGAAAAAGCTGCTTAACAAGCCTATTAGACTTTTTCTCAAAAGTTACAGATATTAAAGAAGAAGAAAATGGTGTAGACTTTGTATATCTAGATTTCCACAAGGCTTTCAACATAGTCCCCCATCAACGGCTATTGAAAAAAAATTGGAAGCCCATGACATCCAGGGAAATTATTTCCGATGGATCCGGGCATGGCTTACGGGTCGGCAACAGCGAGTCAAGCTGGAAAGAGAGACAAGCGCCTGGACGCCCGTTTCATGAGGGGTTCCACAAGGTAGCGTGCTTGACGAACTTCTGTTCTCAATTTACATCAATGATCTCGATCTTAATATCCGTAGAAAAATCAGTAAATTTGCAGATGATACTAAACTATGTCATTCTGCCACGAAAAGAGCCGAGCTCCAACAACACCTTGACCACTTCATGGAATGGAACACAACGTGGCAGATGTGCTTTAAAATCGACAAATGCTCAGTAATGCACATAGGGCTTGTGAACCCTTCAACCCCATTGAAAATGAACAGTACGGTACTGGCTGCTGTCTCCCAACGTGACTTAGGAATCACTAGTACAAACAAACTACAGCACAGTCAGCAGGTTGACAAGAATGTGGAAAGGGCAAGCAGAGTACTGGAATTCATCACCAGAAATTTTGAATTCAAGTCCAAGGACATCTTCATTCCCTTGTACAAGGCATTAGTGCGGACACACTCAGAATTTGCTGTCCAATTCTGGTCGCCTCATCTGTTTAAAGACATTGATAACATGGAAAGAGTCCAACGCAGAGCAACGAAATTGATACTTGAGTTGCGAAATAAGCCATATGAAGGTCGCCTAAAATAACTTGGTCTGACCTCTCTAGAGCAAAGACGTCTCAGGGGGCAACTAATAGAAACATTCAAGTATTTTAACGACTTCAACGATATACCTACAACGGGGCTCTTTGAAAGAGACCTCAATGATCGCTTGCGAAACAACGGTCAAAAACTCAAGCATAAAGCTCGAAGAACGACCTTAAGTCATCATTTCTTTCCGTATTTCATAGTCAGCATTTGGAAAAGACTTCTTTCCGACGTTGTTAACGCGGAATCAGTAAACGCGTTTAAAAATCGTCTTGACATACATTGGGAGAGACATCCTCCACAGCTTAGAACTCCTCCAGGAGTTGCAAGCTCATAACGCCCAAGGCTTCCTAGGCCACCTTAATCCGTCTTCTTCGCTCTCCCGCTCCAACTACCTTGCTTGACTTCTCTAAGCTCCGCATATCAGCGGCTCTTGATAGTGCTTGCATGCATTCATGATCGTCTCTTTGGCTGGGATTCTTCTCGTTTTTTCTCTCTTTTCTTCTTCTTTTCTCCACTCCTATATACCCTATTAACATAATGGTAATGGCTCATAGAGGGCCGGGGCGTAGGTTCCAGTGTCTCTTTGGGAAGCCCATGGCATCCAGGGAAATTATTTCCGATGGATCCGGGCATGGCTTACGGGTAATGCTAGTTCGTCTACTGCTGTCTATCTAATCTACTCTAATCATATTATGGGCTACACTTTGGCATCCAGTAGACTTCTGCTTACAGTTCGACCAAAGTGAGTTATAGTACAAGGGATAGTAATAGCTTCGATATAGCTGGCATTTGAACTCTTTTGAGCAGTGACCGAATTTCTTGATCAACATGTTAGTTACCTGCTGCGTGGAGCTTTCGTGTTTTTTCTCTATATCCAGGTTATCACGAACTACACATGTGAATTTATGACCCATGTAAGAGAAGCTGTCCACATAAGCGAGATTGGCACCACTGGAAACAATTTTCTCTTACTTGCTACCACTGGCGGATCCAGGGGGGGGGCATTCATGGCATTTGCCCCCCCCCCACCCTCGGGGACTTTGAGGGAGGCATTCATAACAGAATGCCCCCCCCCCCCACGGGAAATTATAATGAACATGCTTTAACATTTTGTATATGAAATAAAGGGTTCTGAAACTGAAATAGAATATTTTCTCAAGATTGTTTGTGCTGAGCCCGTTTCTCTTATTTGCTCTACATTAGTTTTGTTCGTAAAACCAACATCGTAACTAAAAACCTGTTTTGCATGTTTTTTGTTTTTTATCAAAAATCATTCGTATACTGAGAGACACAAGCTGATATAGGTTGCTGCCACTTGTGGCCAGAATCCGACATGAGGGACTTGAAAAATTGAACTCGCCTACTGCTACAAGCGCTACTAACAACCATGGCTGCAAATCACTGGTTCTTGTATCAAGAGAGCAGAGAGAAATATTGATACTTCAGAATAGCTGTTGTTATGCGAATTGCTAAAGTGACCAAGTTAATGTCTCTTTCCTTTCAAATATCTTTCGTATAAAGTGCTACAAATCACGAAGGGTAAATTTACTCTACTATAACAAACAGGCTAAAATGCTGCGAAGAAGAATTACTTCACAGTATCCATAAGTAGTGCTTTTAGCTTAAAAATTCCATTAGTGATTTAGGTGTTTAAGACTGTGCTGTCCAACAGTGGAATAAAGCGAAAGCTCAAGAAAAAAATTCCCAGGATTATTGATGATAGACAACATAACAGACTCCAAATAGTTAAATACCTTTTTGATGGATGCCATTTACTTACGTATCAGTGCCCATAGCTCCATAGGGAATGCAGGGTCACTGGTGGATACAGGGGAGGCATTCATGGCATTTGAATCCTCCACAGGATTTTTTTTTGGGGAGGGGACATTCGATACAACGAAAGTGCCCCCCCCCTCATGAAATGATGCTGAACATTTTTAAAAACTGGTACATAAAAGAAAGCATTTGAAATAAGGTAGTTTAACATGACTATTGGTGCTGCTTACATTTCTTGACCATTTCCTATTTTCTCAGCATTCTCTGTAAAAAAGACCATTCGTCTGACGAGAGATACCACACATCAACATTTGTGGTTGCAGCTACCTGAAGCTAGAAGGCGCCAGGAGTTCGTAATATAATTCGCGCTGATTTTTCATCAGTCAGCAATTAGTGTGTCTACCATAAGCCTGATGTTTTTTCTTGTACTGTATGTGGTGGATGGTACTTGGGGTATTTTTGAATGACTTTTTTTAACAGTGATGCTATAGCATTTGGAGAGCGTTTTGACAAAACATGTAGTCAGTTTGCTAGTTTATGGTCACCAATTTTCCTCTAGATCGACGTTCTGGCATAGGCCATAAATTTTAGTAAAAGATAATGTTAAGGTGAATGTAACGCAAGCTAGTGCGCTCATAAGAAATAAAAGATGTTTCTTGGTTGAAACTCACAAAGGGCAACAAGTTGGGTTGGACTCCATTTCCCCTGTAGCTTTTACTACGTGTCAAAGATCACTTTGGTTATTTTCGTTTGTGGTTATGCATTTGTTACTTATGAGCCCCAGAAGCTGTATTGTCACTGTAAGGCCCAGATTAATACGATTACTTTAGTTGATTACCTCCGCCAAGGAGGTTATGTTTTCGTCGTGTTTATCTGTCTCTTTGTTTGTTTGTTTGTCTGGCTGTCACCAAGATAACTCAAAAGGTTTTGAATCGATTTGGATGAAATTTACAGGGATTGTTAGGTATGATAGGAGGAACAGAAAATTAAATTTTGGTGAAGATATGTCCATCTGTCTGTTTGTTTGTTTGTCTGCCTCATTTTTCTCACTGCTATAACTCAAAAAGTTATGGATGGATTTTTATTAAATTAAAATGAATTGTTGGGTATACAACAAAAGTGAATGATCAAATTTTGATAATGATCCGCTTGTTCGTTCGTTCGTTTGTCACTGTTTTTAATTTTATGCTTGTTAGCACAATAACTAAAAATATAAAGAATGGATCCTTATGAAATTTGCAGGGAATGTTAGTAATGTTGAAAGACATAAATGATTGAATTTTGGTGCAGATCGGTTTGTTCGTTTGTATGTTTGACTCATATTTGTCATAACGTTTGTTAGCAGTATAACTCAAAAAGTTAAAAGCGGATCTTCAAGAAAATTGCACAAGCTACTATTACTATCAAAAGACACAAGTGATTTGATTTTGGAGTCAATGCAAAGAAAATTATGGTTTCAGAGCCAATTTGAATTTTTTTCTACCGTTGCCTCGCTTGGCGGAGGTATGCGCTCTCAGAGTGCTCTAGTCAATTATGAAAACAAAATGAATACTACGGTTACACGCAAGCCTCAAGGAAAAATATGTAGGCAACTAATGAATGCCAAGAAGTTACATGCTTGCTTGGTGGGGCGTGTTCAAGTACTAGTCGTATCTCTGACGCATAAGACAGTTTCTAAAATAGCACAGGAATCGGTTATTTCAGAGACTACTACGTCTGCATAAGGTAGAGAAGTATTCAAAGACATGACATAGATGTACTCCTCACGATATCTCAGACAAACCAAACTAAGCTTTACGTATTGCTCACGTATAGAGCAATTCAAATGTTAAAGCTTCGTTCCCTGGTCTGTTGGGGTTTGGATTTCATTGCCGGCATCAGCTTTCGGGCGTGTTGGCCTGCAGGCGTTTAAGTCAGCTTTTAATGACATTTTGTTTGCTTACTTTTTGCAGCGTTTTGGGCTTCCCGGTGCTGCAAAGTGCTTATTTTGGGTTAAGCTACCTGTCCATGGGGGCCAGAACGTGAAATTTTAATACCATATTCTATAAGATCTAAAAAATCGCGGATCTTCATTGCCTCCAGAAATAAATTGCAAAGCCCAAAAACATTCGGGAAGGAAACAACCTGATATTTATTTATACAGTAGAGTGGGGGAAAAATCTGTTATAAATCGTTTACCGCATGCCCACTTGCCAAGGATTTAAAGGAACACCAATGTAGTTATTATAATTGTTAATCTGGGGAAAAAGAAGGCTTAATTTAGCCTTGGAGTCGCTCCAGACGGTGACGACGTTTATGCTATTCGACATCGGGCAAGTAGTCGTAGAAGTTTTACTATCGCATCAGGGACACAATGTCTATATCGCGCCGAAGTATTCCTGGGGTTTAACACAGCCTCGTGCGCCACTAGAGCGCGTTTTAAATTATCAATAATATTTGTCTCGGCTTTTCTGCAGGTAGGTCTGAGAATGGTCAGTGCGCTACTGACAAGAAAAAAAGCGCAAGTTTTGCATCTCCAATCCTCGGGCATGGCTGAACGCTTTCGCTCAGCTACGCCGTACAGTGGAAGGAAACGAAGTACAAGAAAGTAGAAGTCTAGCGGGAATAGGTCGGCCTCCTCAATCAGTAGCCCACCTCCCGAAACAGAAGGGGAACTATTGAGAGCCTTATCTAACTTTACAAAACTAACCACCTCGTCAGCAGGAACAGCGCCAATCTGCAACATCACCTGCAGAAAAGGCACTCGGGACCCTTGGGTGTGTGAGGCCCAAATATATTGTGGCAGGGAAAGGGCCCGCTAGAATAGGCTATACGCCTAAGGGCTCGACATCGGGTGACGTTACACTTAAGTAACAACGCAGTGCACATGACTAGTGCAGCAATAAAATCATCTATTAGGGATTCAGACGAGCTAGTTTTGACATATGAGTCATTTGTTAATAAATGACTTGATTGAGTCGGTAATTTCACAATTGCCTCCGCCAATGATGTTAGTTACGTTCGTCTTTTTGTTCTGCTTGTCTGACTATTTGTCCCCAAGATAACTCAAAAAGTTATAAACGGATCTTTCTAGGGATTGATACGCATGCTGGGAAGAACAGAGGATTAATTTTTTTTTGGTAAAATAAATCAAAAAGTCATGGACGGCTTTTGTGAAATCTGCACAGATTGTTAGGAATCTTACGAAGAGCAAATGGCCAACTTTTTGTAGTGATCTTTCGGTTCTCTCTTTTTTTTTTGCTCTGTCTTTGATTTTATATTTGACAGAACTCAAAAAGTTATGAACGCATTTTTATGAACTATGCAAAAACCGTTATAAATGTTGAAGAGCACCATGGAACCATGTAAATTTTCAGGATATATTCAATTTTTTTTACCACTGCTTCTATCGGCAAAGGTGGGTATGCGTTTTCACAATGCTCTAGTTAAATTTAATTATCAAATTTTGGTGGAGGTGAAAGGAAATCCTTGTCTCAGGACCAATTTACATTTTCGCGTTACCATTGCTTTGATTAGCGGAGGTATGCGTTCTCACAATACTCTAGTTCATTTACTTTTTGTTTCAGTGCATGGTTGCCCTGGTAAGATTTACTTTCTTATATTCTAAGGTAGTTTGTTATCCCTACTCAGTTACTCTCAGTATTTTCAGGAAACGCTTACTATGATTTCGTTTTTTCCGAAGCGTCTATAATTGACTATAATTGTGGCTATGTTGGTGGTTTCTTCATCGTGAGAAATACATTCCTCATTGGATCAAACTCTGTCAAGAATCATTCATTGATATGAAATGAAATGAAATGAAATGATTTTCTTTCAAAATTATAGATGGGTTGTTTTTTGAAAAGACTTCCCTCGTAACAGTCAGTGTCGGCACCAGGTTCATTTCGTTACGGGGAGGGCTGGAAGACGGCTGTAGCACATAAAATATAGAGGGAGTTCACAAAATATACAAATGTGCATGATGGCTAAATGGTAACAATATTGAAGGGCGAAATGTCGCGTGCTTGGCTGAATATGGGCCGGGGTGGGAGGGCTGAGCTCGAATTCGGGAGGAGGCCTCTCACCCCCCCCCCCCCCCNGAAGGGGCTAGATCCGCCAGTGCTTGCTACAGGAACACCGAACTTTCGATCGCAGAATAAAATGCCTAGGGCTGCATGATTCATCGACTAACGTAGAGATAGTGCGATTAGTGAAGAGCAATTGTTACTCTCCCGACCACATACTGACGCTCAGATACGTTCATAAGTTGACCAACCAGAGAGCTTAGTTTTTTTTTGTAGACGTATGTGTGATGTGTACTAAATATTATTATTTATAAATCACACCAGACTGGCGACGTACGTAGGAACGGAGAAACTCCATGAGGTTAACAAACTCCCACGCAACCAGCCCAGCGGGTGGAGAAAACAAAAGAATGAAAAAAAAAAGAAGATCCAAGATCATAGAATAGCTCTGTGTACAGATCGTTTAAAGCTGCCAATACCAGCACCAGCAAAGACAGAGCCATCAAGACCATTCTAAACATCCACACACGATGGAAAAAGTGAACGGGAATACTGGCCCATACGGCATCGTAACGGTTCCAAGGCAAACTCATGATGAGCATCAGTACACCGAGTATACCTCACCCGAACAAATGGATCCGGAAGAAACTCAGACAGTTGATGACTGGAGCAGTTATAGATTTTATACAAGATGTTTCCGAACAGTTGTTTTGCCATCATGGAATTAATTATATTGTAGGCACTTTAGTCAATGGTACATACCTTACAATTATATGAATATACAGTCTCAATCGGCATCTGGCTGACACACTTTATAGGACCTCAATACAATTTTTACAATACATCATGAAGCCCAAACACATGGTTTAGAACTGATCAGTACCGTCGTCTGACATCATTAGAGCGGCAGACACGGGAGGCATGTGCTACCTCCACAAGCCGGAGCACAATAATTTTTTTGGCGGCGCTAAGGGCAAGAGCGAGGCGAGCTTATGCAAGGCATTCAGTGCAAGCGCAGTAGCAATCTTCGCTTTCTATTGAGGGTCACTCTTAGAGCTGACAAAACACTGAATAACACTTTTAAATTAGTACGTTTTCACGAAGGAAAATAATCCTATCACTCCGCCATATCAACTATCTTCGAGGTTAATTTCAGGTTTGGAGTTATTTAAAAAAGCATAGTAGTTTAAGTCCAAAAAGAAAGTTCCCTGTAAATGATGTCCACAAAGAATCGTATGTGTGCCACGAGGTGTTTGTCATGTGGCTGTCGCAAGGAGCCTCACAACAAATACTACGGGTAGCCATATGGGGCATAGTTATGAACAAAGTGGTTAGAACCTTGGCCCAAAGTGACAAAATCAATTGCATTTTGGTTTGTGGCAGCAACGCTGAAAAAATGTAGTGTCAGCCCTCTCCTGGAACTCACGTCACCACATGGAGTTCGCGTGGGCCCCACCCGGCACGGTCTATAGGGTAGTGGTAAATCGCTGCTCTCCGAAGAACGAGTACGAAGAACAAGTACCCTTGTAGCTCGCTAGCACAGAACTAAAGGCATATACTTACTTGAGAAATATCTCGATTATCTCGCCCACGATGTTGTAGACTCTGAGTCGCTTCTCATGCAACTCGCAGATAGCGCGCAGCAGACAGGCCTTGCCGTCCATGTCGAAAGAGGAGAGGTAGCCTTCCAGGGCGGGGTACATCAGCTCTCTGCCAGGTATAAGAACATTGTACTGCATTTCCTCAATAGAGATGTTTCTTCTTTGAATAGATGAATGAACAAAAGTGAAAAGAGTCATATTGTAAAATGAAAGCGCTTCGGCTGTATAAATTGCCATAATAAGGACTGAAAGGTGAACAGAAGATTTCATATATGATGAAATTTCAAGGTAAATTAATTCGAAAGTAGAAATTGAAATAAAACAAGTACCTTAAATTAACTACACGCACACTCATACAAACATAATATATATATATATATATGTTGTGCGCGTTTGGTGGATTTGCGCGATCGATCGCGCTGCGCTTTTGGTGGATCGTCCAAATTTTTAAATGAAAAAAAAAACAGTCCTTGCCTCCCCTAACCTACCCGACTTTAAACCCGAATAAAGTCCAACTTATCCAAAATTACGGCTTAATACCTACAACATCCACCAAACGCGCAGCGCGATCGATCGATCGCGCAAATCCACCAAACGCGCGCAACATATACATACATATAGAGCTATAGTATGATCTATACGCAGTCAGAGTGAGGAAGGGGAAGCATTATGAGAGGGAAGGAAATCTGGTTAAAGATGGCCCTTCACTGGAAATGTTTCAACTTTTTTTAAATCGCAGACTGTATTTTGAAGAACCTTTGCCTGAAATGAAAACTGACACTTTGAAACGATTTTCCTGGGTGCAGTGTCTTCTAATTGCAGCCTAAAGCGGTGTGCGCCGGTGTGCTGATTCGGTGTAAGGGCGGCTGCTGCCACAGCTGGCATGTTGGTGGTACAGCGAAGCTACAAACTGCGAGAATATTCATTCGTTCCAGCATATCTTGGTTAATTCAGTTACGCGCTCTCTGTATTATTATCGCAGTCGGCCACTAAAAGCAATAGAAAAAGCCTTTACCAATTTGAGAAAACTCTTCGCTAAGTGGATAGGAAACTTTGATATTAATTTGAGGATATACGCTTTGAAATAATTAAAGAATCGAATGAAGCATTTAGTACTAGAGCACTCTGAGAGCGCATACCTCTGCCACGCAAGGAAGCGGTAATGAAAAATTCAAATTGGTTCCGTAACCATGATTTTATTTATATCAAGACCAAATTCTAATCATTTGCTCCTTTTAACAGTATTAACAGTTTCAGCACTTTTCTTGAAGATCCGTTCATAATTTTTTGAGTTATGCTGCTAACAAACATTCTGACAAAGACCATTCAAACTCACTAACGGACCAACCGATCATCACCAAAATTTAATCTTTTGTCATATAACATTACTAACAAATCCTGTAACTTTCATAAAGATCCATTAATAACATTTTAAAGTATTGTGCTAACAAGCATAAAATTAGAAACAGCTACAACCCAGTCGGAAATAATGGTTGTGATTATTATAGAATATAGTGGTGTATGAGAAATTAAGGTCGATTATGGATAATGAAACAATATGGTAGATATGTCGACCAGAACATAACGTTGATTTTAGTATATTTAGGTCGATATAGGTGGAGGCAATATTGGTTGTTTAAGGTTGGTCAGAAAACGAAGGTCGATGGTAGTACATGGATGTATGAAGACTATATATGGTAGATAGAATAATATGGATGTTCGAAGACTATATATGGTAGAGCATATGCTAGAGCATATATATATGGTAGAGCATATGCTAGAGCATAACCAGGTACGTTAGCAACGGATTTCCGTACGTACGATCATGAGTGGAATTCCTCCCATTATTTGAGAAGAATATGTATGGGTTGCCATTATAATATATCTAGAATTCCCAACATAATCAATAAAAATAAAAATAATATTGTACGACTAAAAGTTTGACTGCGAAACATCTAAAAATTCATATTATAGTACAAAAATAGTACACATTTTCAGTTTTTTCTTTCTTGTCGATGAATTGCAAAAAATTGTAAGGTATATATGGTCGTTAACTGCCTTGACGTTATTTTTATCTACCGTTTCTAAATTGTACAAACGCTTTACCAGTTTAGCGTAGTCACCCATTATTTCTATTTATTTGTTGTATCCCTTGTAAAACAGTACTGCAATCTTTGATCAAATATTGCCAGCTATTTTTATGTTTCTTCAGTTTATATCTGTGAAGTTTCATGAACAAATTATTCCCATTAGCTCTATGGAAAGCAATGCCAAGTTTAATGATAAATTGTGGCCTTATATACTCTGACAATGGGTGCGGCCAGACTTGTTCCTTCTACCGATAACTTCCTCTGAACTGTGTCGTATAGCTGCATACCATCTTAGAGTTGGAAGAATTAGTATATAAACGTGTGTTAACTGCAAAGACTGGTTGAAGTTCCTGCTGGAGCAGGAGCATCGTTCAGAAGTTTAGCGCCTTTCACCATTCTGAGCTGCTTTCCTAACTCGCACGTATAAATTACCTTTTTATTTGCAAAAGCAGGTAATCATTACCAAACAAAGCAGGCACCCAGTACATAATATATCAACAGCTGAAAGAGTTGATCTTGGTAGAATATAGGCGTACTATTCGCTGAACACAGTCGATTTTGGTGGTAAATGGTGTTTCTTACGGTTTGCTATGGTAGATCATGGTTGTGCAGCTAAAACCTTTATGGTTGTAATTGGGTATTTATGGTGGGGAATTATGGTTGGCAATATGGTCGAAGGTTGTGACACATCTTCACCATAATGCACCCCATAAATGGTTGAATATTGAGGCTATATCGATAATAAACAACCAAGATCTCGACCACAATCATAGTTGTTCTATTATAATCACAACCATTATTTCCGACTGGGAAGCGAACGAACCAACAGATCATCACAAAATTTAGTCGTTTAATCCTCGTGATATACCTAACAACTCATGTTAATTTCATTAAAATCCGTCTATGCCGTTTTGAGTTATGGCATTAGGAATAATGAGGAAGACAAACAAACAAGCAAAGAAACGGATAAATGGATTTCACCAGACGTGAATCATCTGTTCTGCCTAACATACTTAACAATCCCTGAGAATTTCATCAAAATCCGTTCTTAACTTTTTGAGTTATCTTGGTGACAGACAAAAAGGCAGACAAACGTGACGCAAACACAATCTTCCTGGCGGAGGTAAACATTTTCTCCCACCACTACGATGTGAGATGCTTGTACCTCGCAGGTATTCACTACCCTGACGCGATGGCGAGGCTCCATTGTGCTTGCACTTTAGTTAATTCTTCGGATTTAATTACCTCCGCCAAGGAGATTAAGTTTTCGTCGTGTTTGTCTGTCGCTTTGTCTCTCTGTCTGTCTGTCACCAAAAAGTTACGAACCGATTTGAATGAAATTTACAGGGATTGTTAGGTATGTTAGGAGGAACGGATGATTAACTTTTGGTGAAGATATATCCATCCGTTCGTTTGTTTTTCTGCGTCATTTTTCTCTATGCCATAACTCAAAAAGTTATGGATAGATTTTAATGAAATTAACATGAGTTGTTAGGTACATAACAAAGAGTAGATGACCAAATTTTGGTAATGATCCGTTTGTTCGTTCGTTTGTCACTGTTTTTAATTTTATGCTTGTTAGCACAATAACTTAAAAAATATTCAATGGATCTTTATGAAATTCATAGGAGTTGTTAGTAATGGTAAAAGACATAAATGATCAAATTTTGGTGCAGATCGGTTAGTTCGTTTGTATGTTTGACTCATATTTGCCATAACGTTTGTTAACAGTATAACTCAAAAAGTTATGAGCGGATCTTCAAAAAAATTGAACAAGCTGTTATTAATATAAAAAGGCACAAATGAATAGATATTGGAGTTTATGCAAAGAAAATTATGGTTTCAGAGCCAATTTGAATTTTTGTTACCGTTGGCTCACTTGGCGGAGGTATGCGCTCTCAGAGTGCTCTCGTTATTTATCTTTTGAGTTAAGAGATATCGTACCTATCTTTTTTGCTCCTTTTACCATATGCAAGTTAGTTCAGCCCGCCAAATTTATTATCTAACTATCAGTAAATTAGGACAAAGTTATGCTCCTGATTTCGCGGCTTGGTCGCAATTAAGATTAATTGATATAGCTCGTTGTTTTACCAATTACTTGCGGGATCTTATAACGAGCGCTGTATTTTATCTAAATATACTAGGCGGGTTTTAACACAACTTATTTTATCTACATAAAAGCGAGTTTTCGCTCTCTCGGACGTAA
>LQNS02278159.1:26762271-26773244 GCA_001587735.2 Parhyale hawaiensis
CTTTGCTTTCAAGGAAGCATAAGGAGCTATTGTTTTAAACAATTATCTCTAGAAACAAAAATTTGTTCTTTGTAACCACACTCAACGCAAAGGACTTTGCTTAAATCTAAATGAGGATCACCCTCTATTGCTTTACAAACCCAACTGGGGATTTCTTCAAGCTGACATCAAAAAGATAGTGAAACATTGATATGTCATTGATATTGAGGAATATCCTTGCCAATACTGGAAATACTGGCTGTGATTCTTATAAGATAAATTACCTGTTTCCAAAAACTGATTTTCTTTACAAAGTATAGCATTATTTAGATTGGCCTACGAGGGAAAATGTGCAAAACTTCAATAGATAACGAAGAAAAAAATTGGGTCGTATGACGGACGGAACTTGCTTTTTATGCAAATGATTTGATTTGAAAGATGCATTAACTTGAGCTGCTTTCAATTAAGAGCACAGACGCATAACAATGCAGAAGAGCTGTCCTCTGCCCAAAAACTATAAACTACTGTTGCAGCACGACGAGAGTTAGTTACGTCAAACGGTGGCCGCCAGCGCTTGTAGAAACTCTACTTCGTATAAAAATGTAAAAGAGATGATCCTGCGCTACAAAATTTCTCATTATGGCCATTATGAATTTTATAGAATTCTGTATTTCACTATAATGTATTCCTACGACTCTGTCTATTGAATACCTATCGTTGCCTAATCGATTGTTTGTGCGGATGAATTTCTGCACTTCGCTCATAGCATTTTTTCCGACTCACTGGGAAGCAGCAGTCCTTAAGAAGCTAACAGTACGAGTTCCACTGCTTGCTCGTGTGTTGCTAAATCTTTTCTCGTACGAGCGACTGAACATTCCTTTTGATGGCAGGTATGTTGGAGAAGGCATGGAAGAAGGCGAGTTCTCTGAGGCCCGTGAGGATCTGGCGGCTCTGGAAAAGGACTACGAGGAAGTCGGCCTCGACTCGGCAGAAAACGAAGGGGAAGAAGAAGATGCCCAAGAATATTAGATAAGACATTCATCACTAGGACTAGAGCTCTCTATAGGGCTCCGCTTTCTAACATAGCGAGGCCTGACTGGTCAAATTCTCAGAATTCTTTAATTGTTTTCGGCTTTGCTTCGCGCTTACAATCCTTGCTTGTTATTATGCTGAACCGTGGAGGCACAAGCACGCGTGGGATGTTCATCACTGCTCTATAAAGTCATCAAGTTCTTTACTAAAGGCCAACATGGCCTCTTGAGATCGCTGCTGTCGAGCTCTGCAATCAGTTTATGCCTAATGTGACCTCCTCAGAGCGCGGGTGTCGTACATTTACCGAGAGCTCCCCAATCAATGAGCGCCTCACGTGGCCTCTGCAGGGTGTGGCTGCCAACACAGCGCTGGTGCTTTATTACCTCGTGCCAATGGAAGGGATCAAATAAGCCTAACCTGTTCTTGTTTATTTTCCAGGTCATAACGTTGTAGTGAATACTCGTCAGCATTTTTACTATATCCTGTTCTTTGTAAACTTTACGGGTGAGAAGTATTTTGCATGCTAGCATGGTATGATATTGAAGCATTCAGTTGTCAAGTCTTCACTAATTCTTCGACTTCAATAAACTACTGCTAATGGCGAACTTGTTTGGTTCCGAATGGGGAGGCAGCGCGTCCTGCAGGGTTCCTGCTGGGAGGGGGGCTGAAGCTGCTGCTGCAGTGATGTAGGGAAAATGAAGAAAGACACTCAGCGCTCGGCCAGTTTCCATAATACCTCAAATACAGACCACTAAGCCCCCGTTGGCGGAAGAGCTCGTGCACAGGCTGTCTTCAATATTTATGATACTCAATTTACGCGGCCTTTCTTTTGGTTTGAAAGTTTTGCCCAGGTACCCGTTGCATGGAAGCTTCCTTCACGAGTAGGAAAATTCAACACCTGCGACTAACAATTTTGAATCGAAAGCAGGGACTGCCCGACAGCGGGACCTGTGGCGAACTCCGCTGTGCTGTCGAACACAACATCCACTGGTCGCCCTCGGGGCTTTCTTCCTGTAAATCCCAGCAATGGTGGGGTGCGCCTTTTGCTGGTGTTGCTGATGAGGTATTGCACAGCTACAGGATACTGTACACAGTCAGCACGCTCGTACCACAGCAAGACACTGCACACAGTCAGCACGGTCGTACCACAGCAAGACACTGCACACAGTCAGCACGCTCGTACCACAGCGAGACACTGCACACAGTCAGCACGCTCGTACCACAGCGAGACACTGCACACAGTCAGCACGCTCGTACCACAGCGAGACACTGCACACAGTCAGCACGCTCGTACCACAGCGAGACACTGCACGCAGTCAGCACGCTCGTACCACAGCGAGACACTGCACACAGTCAGCACGCTCGTACCACAACGAGACACTGCACACAGTCAGCACGCTCGTACCACAGCGAGACACTGCACACAGTCAGCACGCTCGTACCACAGCGAGACACTGCACTCAGTCAGCACGCTGCCATCAGAAGGTTGTACCACCGCTCCCGGGAGAGGTTCAATACTCTGCCGTGTGGAGCAGTTAGTGGTGTCGGTAATGATAGCCAGTTGATAGAGCACCATTACAACGCTCCTGTGGACTTCTAATGCATTGTTAAAAAATGAGTTTCATTGAACATATGTTGCATCTTTCAATTGTACTGAGAAATAACAATTAGGATCGGCAAGCAGTTACTGCAGGCGCTTCATCGGTATGAGAGGTCTGAGCACCTGGGCCAGCACCTTGAAGGTATAGAGGGCGTCCTTTATACCTTCATGGCCAGCAGCGTATTACATTCTGCTGCAAGTTCTCTCATGTTAGACCTCGCAGTGGCAAAAGTTCCGCGACTTCCTAACTCTACTTTGAGAAACTACAATGCCAGAGGACATAGGTGCTTGGACGTGGTGAATGCACGCTAGCCCATGCTCGCCCCTGTTTCCTTTGGCAGCCAGCAGCGTCTGGACCTCCTGCTGTCACACGACCATGTCTTTATTTAGCTCTTGAGCTGCGACAGGCAAAGCTTTAGGATACAGAGGCTGCACGAGCTCTTCGCCAACAGGAGGACACGATTACAGCGGAGTTTTACCCTAGTACTGGGCTTAGCTACTCTATAGCCATATCGGTACTACAGGAACAGTATAACAGGATATAATACACTAACTCTAAGTTAACAAAATAATGCCTGCTCTACAAATAAACATAATGCGAATATATGCAAATAGTACAAAGCGTCCAACACACGCAGCAGTAGCTGACCGACTGTCAGCCTGCTTTGATATGAATAGCATGGCGCCCACACGCCCAGGAGTATTCTAACTCTCGGCTAGAATCCACTGTCGCTATGGCGGTAACAATAGAAATAAGGTAAAAACGGCCTTTCAAAAATCTTAATGAAGGTCCAAAACAGCAGCCAGTGGAGGGTTTAGACTGTCTGGAGCCTGAAACGAAACGAAGAGTCCCTCTTGTGTGCGGTTCTTTTAAAAGAGAGCCAAACGTTAGCTGAAGTTAACATCAGGGTCGTCAGTTGCGAGTCCTGAGATATTCCGTACGTATTCGGAGTATTTTTTTCCCACTACGATCGGATCCTGCTCTGAAAGATTCAACTAAGTGCCGAGATATTAACTCTAGCAAAACTAATTTCTCAGAGAGCCTGCCAGAGAGACAAAATATCAAATTTCCAACTTGACTGCATGATGTTGCACCACTACTGCATAGGTCTCATTTATTTTGCATATTAGACTGGAACGGAGCATCGGCCAACTCTTTTAAATGTTTTCCGATCTTATACATTTATTCTTGAGAGAACTGATGACACTGGAGCAAGTCCTTCAGTCGTATTTCGCAGTGCCTATTTGCTGTAAATGAACATAACTGATTACTTCTTAAAAGTATTTTCCAATTTTGCAATACTGTGGGTTAGTTTGAATAGCCTTCACTGTATTTTGTAATAAACTTTTAAACAACCTAAGGAAGGACTTGAGCAGTAAATAAGTAGCAATAAGATAAGGTGGCAAGTATGCATTGGCAAGACCAGCGTGCAGGAGGTCTGGGGAGGGATGGAGTGTTGGGAGTTTTAGGCGATGACGCCTTGTAGCGCCTCACACAAACACGATCAGTCTGATTGTCTACAAAGATGCGATACCGAACTGTAAACAAACTGACGTAGAGAAGACATTGTAGCCATCACGTATTAGGTAACGTAGTTAATATTGAGAATAAACGGACAGTAATTTCATTGATGACGTAATGGGATTAACAATTAGGGAGCCACCCCGAAGCGTAAGGCAGGGTCGTCACTGCATATAAACTAAGCCTTTGATATTGTAACAATATCCTAAGTGCGAGCAGCGATGTGTATCGTTTAGGTAAAAAGCTATTGCGCCAACACCAAATTAAAGTTTCCAAATTACGCAGTCCAAACTGTAGCCGCTCCAAGGTGTTTATTGTTTGGAACTGCAATGCATTAAGATGCGAACACGTCGCCGAGATTAGCGCATATACTGTACAGTTAAGGATTACATAAGGCTACATAACAGTGTAGGCAAAATTAAAATACATAGAGACCAAACCATTCTTCGCATCTGTTGTTATTCTCATCCTGCTAGTAAAATTTTGTGCTTCACGTACCTGTCTACTTAATAATCAGTTTTATGGCAGCAAAAATTCTCAACGCGCTTCAAGCTCAGTTTATATTGAGCCTCATGCCCCGCGTGGCCACGCACGAGCACTGCCTCTCATTGGACTTTTTTCACCCGAGAACGAAGTGAGAGAAGTGATAATATTTTCGTTGAAGATTTAAGTATATATGTAAATATATGTATATACTTGTCTGTCCACCCAAAAAGTGGTCGAAGGAGTCGAGCAATGTTCATAATTTTTGCAGGGAGTTTGGCGGGTTGACCTAGATGTGACCCATGCCAAAAAACTAGCCCTAGCTGGCCATCACAGATGAATTTTCCTCCACCGCGGCGAACTTGCCTCAAACGCAGCTGATCGTCTGACTCCAGGAGGCGCTCTATTTTATTCTATGTTATTATTGAAGATTTACTCTCTGGGATCGGGAATGTGCCTTAACCTCGTTCATGAAAAATGACTGATTTGGATTTACCCCTATCGCGGGTGATGGTCTTACGCCACGAGGCGTTGTAGTTTCTAACATAATGACATCTCCGCCTTGACCTAAGGAGAACGTTAAAAAAAGTTTAAATCTCGAGATTTTGTCGTCAACTTTCATCGACAAATTCTATTCGAGCCATAAATGCTATGATATTTGGAAAACACGTATTAACACCAAGTAGAGTTACTGTCCGTAATACATGATAGATACCAGTCGCTAGTTGAATATTTCAATCATGAGAACTACCGGCTTAATAGAAACCTTGGTTTCAGCTCACGATAGCTCTCTAACCCTAACGTCGGTTGTTCTCATGATTGAAACACGCAAGCAGCGAATTTGTATTAAGTGAATGCTGTCATATTTAGTGACTGCGATTGGTTTAAACTTTAAATAATCATTTCCCGAAAATTTCAACGGCAATACAGATTATGAAAGATAGACAGAACGTGACATATGAAAAATCTACACTTCAGTTACGTTCTGATTGTTTTGTATGAACCCGAAGTTAAGGTCAAATATTATCAAATTCTTTTGGGAAAAATTCCACGAGCGGCAGTGCTCCTGCCGTCACACTCGGCATGTGGCTCAGTGTAAACTGGGCTTAAATCGACTGAAATGTGAAAATGATACAATATCAGAAACTTTTGCGAGTCTCAACACATTTCACAAAACTCGCCACATTCAGTGCAAATGTACAAATCCCAGTTGAAGGGGTGGAATAATGTTTACGGTCTCTGTGCAGAGGAAGCTCTTCTCTCGGAATAAGTTTTCATCGCAGGTGCTAAGAGAGCAGAGTGTCGCACACCGCATCTGTGCTGCATTTCGAAAGGAATTTGTGCTATGGGAAAAATATCAGCGACGGCTGTACGGCTGAGGGATACACGAGTGCTCTACTGAGAAGTGCATCTGACCAGCCGCTTCGATTACTGCTTCTACGAGAATCACTACTGTAAATAGTTTGTAGCCTAGCCATACAAAGGAAAGGGTCACACTTTCTCCCACCATTCAAGTTAAAATTTGGACAAAAAGGCGTGCAATGACCTTTTCATAGGAGGATCTCAACGAAAAGTATGAAGCAAGGCAATTGTACAAATTTAAAATTTATAAACCTTACTTGAAAAAAAGGAAAGAAATTCCATTCTGTTTGCGAAGAGGACGTACAGTACTTCTTTCCGCATATTAAATTTCAAATAATTATACAATCCTGGGGATACTACAGGAATATTCCAAGGCTATGATAAGGAATGTTTGCTTGAGTATATCCGAACTCTTTAGAGTCTGGACGACGGGAGCCAAACTACATCGGCAATTTCGAAAAAAATTCCCTGTGGCTCTAAAGTGCGACCGAAGGCGTTGCTGCGTGTTCTTCAGGAGCAAGTGAACACTGAAGAGAGCAGCGAGTGTTGTCTACTTATCTGTGATGCCTAAAGTCTACTGTAGGAGGAAACGGAGGAAATGGCAACACAGGGTTCCTGTCCACATCACACATTGCTTACATAACACGAGCTCGACAATAAAAAGTAAACACTGTCTAGGGAACAGTTGAGACATTATAGGTATAGGACAGTAACTATTGTCTGACAATTCAACACAAGGCGCACACGACACAGTGCAGACAACAGAAGGACGTTGTCTGTGCACATAACACACAACTTATAGCACATGTATGGCAGCTGTCCGCTCACAAAACAGCGCACATGTAACGAACTGCAACACAGCGCGCGGTGCACCATAAGAAGCAATAATACGATTATCACAGTTGATTTCATTGTTGATTGTTTCAGCAGTTGGGGGCAACAGCGCAGCCTGGCGTGGGACGGTGGCAGGGCAGAATGTCAGTGGACCCCAGGGAACTGCTGGACGATGCCACGAACAAGGCGCACATTGCACTTCTCTGGCATATGGGAACACGTGTCAGGCAGAGGTGTGTGTTGTGAGGGATGTGCGTAACTCCAATGCATTCATGCGGACGATGTAGAAAAGTTTGCATAAAATATTTATTACAGACAATAAGTTACTGTATACGCTGCTCATGCTTGCGGGCAGAACCAAGGCCGGGCGGTTTACCAACGGACAGTGCGCCTGTAGACATTATCCTTACTGGACAGTTTTTCACGGACAATGTACCTACGTACAATTTGCCTATGGACAGATATTGTGTCTGGACACAACTTGCTTTCGGATAATTCA
Organism: Parhyale hawaiensis; assembly: GCA_001587735.2. NCBI lineage: Eukaryota > Metazoa > Arthropoda > Malacostraca > Amphipoda > Hyalidae > Parhyale > Parhyale hawaiensis. The sequence goes on from LQNS02278159.1 coordinate 26,769,583, forward strand.
CAGACTGGACAATCTACCTGTACTGGACGTTATGTTGAGAGATACCTACTTTGCCTACAGACGGTTTGGCTGTTCGACATCACGGAGGTCGCTGTATGAGCTACATAAGTAGAGTACAGTTGGTTCTCACTAGATGCGAGTTCGCTAGTATGCGCATAGACAAGTGTCACCACTGATGTCTTTTATGTGAAAAAATGCGCATTTGTGCGATAATGCAAGTGTGCGCGGGGGACCGAGCCACATTAAAGTATCTTGTTTTTTCCTTACTTACAGAACTTTTTGCATATACGTTGCCGTAATATGTCGTTACAGTTGAGTTGTAGCTATGCTATAGTGCAGTGTTGTTATGAAAAAGTGTCAGATTTACCATTAAGAGGCGTGAAAAGATGGGTCATGGAACGTAATCCTGAACTTAAATGATGTAAATAGATTCACTATCTGCAATTTTCACTGAATGCGAACTTTTACAGGACCGTAACCCTCGTATATAACTAGGACCAAGTATGCTCTCACTTGACTTGCAGTTTTTCACTATGTTGACCTTGTGTATTCAACTGTCAAAAATAATGGCAAACAATTTGTGACAATACAGTAATTCCTAATTAACCACATTTTCAAAAATAACTTCCGCATGAAAGGTGCACAACTGTCAACTTGAAGGAATATGAGGAGAATGTTTTCGGCTTCACTCGTGCTGAGGCCCGCAACATTTCCTTTCCTTCCATTCAGGGTAGAAAAGTTAATTCAGTTTGAGCACGCACTCAACGTTCGCTCATAAATGAATTAACTGCTCGTTGTCATGGATGCAGCATATCATATCAGTCGATTTTCTTCTCGCGAGCGAGAGGCTGCTTCGTTAAAGGAAGAAATCTACGTGAAAAAATATTGTTGCAACAAAATTTTCATGTTTTTTGTCGGTCTTCTTATTGTGATGGTATTAGAGGATCATCGATTAATTTTATCTTGATTAATGGATTTCAACGTTGGCTAAGCAAGAAGTGCAGTAATATGTGAGCTTACATGCTCCTGTCATTGCTTGGTTTTACCACTGCCAAATGGCAGTCAGCCGAAATATAGGGCAAAATGGTGCCAGTGGCCACAATGTCAATTAGGCAAAATATTTGCAGGTAGACTGTCCAGTAAACACGATGTTCAATAGGCAACGGTCCGGGTACCCGCAGAGGACGGTGGACAAACGAAATCGACTTGTCATTCTTCGGCGGCAGCTTACGTCCACAGTTGCATTCGTGGCAGGCAACCGTTGCTTGTCGAACCTACTGTAAAATTAGACAATATTTAAATAAATTTTTCGCTTACCAACCATATTTGATGTAAAATTAGATGCATTCATGCTAGATTGGATTGTGGTTTGGGTTCTGTCAGGTTATTTTTTCTCTTGCACATTCTACACAAAAAAAAAAAAAAATAAATAAAATAACATAAAGGCGGTTGTGACCAGAAAAGAAAGATAAAAATAATATATATCCTTTGAAATTCACACTGCCAGGATGCAAATGAAGTCCAGGGCTGGACAGACGTGGCTGCCACCAGATAGTCCAGTAAGATGTACTGTAGTTGTCTGGGGAGATTCCAATACCCACTGCGCTGCGACCCTCAACTGCGGTGCTCGGAGAGCATCACATGAAGCCAATTTTATTTAGCATGTCTTCTGAATAGAACTGGCTGTAGTATTCTCTTGTTTCGTTCCTGACAAATTAAAGGCGACATTGTATGTAAGTATGTAAAACAAATCTAGATTAACAAATATTTTTGTTATTAAGCAAACTGAGAATAATTTCTTCGGAAAAATGAATCGTTTTTTGCGTTGTTTAAACCATAAGACACTGCCGATCATAAACTAAAACCTATCAGGCTTACTTCACTGACATTTAGATAAGGAAAATTTAGTATATGCGGAGTGAGGTAAGAAGTAGAAATACAACACAAAGTGAAGATCGAGCAAAGAAGTACAGACTAGCTTACGTCATGGGGACCGAGAAGTCCGGTTCGTCGGCAAAGAAGGACTTAGAACAGCCCTCAAAGTACGACGAGCAGTCGCGCTGCAGCCGCCCCGCTCGCTCCGCCTCCACGTACTCCTTGAGTCTTTCTTCTGGGTGCGGCGCCCGGGTCGGTCTGTGGGGCAGCGGGATGGTGAGTTACCGTCTGAAAACAGTCCACCACCACCTCCAGAACTCCAGCAGACGAACCTCGTGTGCGAATTTTTTTGTGAAGTTGGAAACTGTGAACTCCACCCAAATTCGTACATAGGTATGACTACAACAACTTTAGCCAGGCGTTTAGCCATGCACCTCAGATCAGGGGACCCTGCCAACCATGTGAAAAATACACACAACCAACCGATCGCAAGAGCATCAGGTAAATTGCACAAAGATTCTACGTAAGAACAGTGACAAGCATCGTCTATCAATTGAAGAAGCATTACTCATCAGACTTCACCAGCCATCCATCAATTCTCAATTTACTGGCATCAGCAGAACACTACAGCTTCTCGGAGACCAGCAGAACCAGCGTACAGAAGAGCACGTGGCGGCCAACCGATAACAGCGTTTGGTCGCAGTGACTCCCTTTCAGAAGACAGAAATAATGATGTTTATCAAATTAATTGTAAACCCTGTGACGCAGTATACATTGGAGAAACGCTGAAGTTTCAGAGAGAGTCAAAGAACATGATATCAATATTAAGTAAAACATTTAGGCATCTTTAGCTAATAATCATGTAAAATCATATAATCATGAAATGGCACAGTCTCAAAAATTATTATGCAGTGAATCAAATCCAAAATCATGGCGACTTTTAGAAGCTTTTCACTGACATTACAATCCAAATTCATTCAATAGATATGTTCAGTTCTCTGAAGCTTACTGCCGCGTTCTACAATCCCACTAAATACGGGCTGCTGCTGCTTCTTCTTTTCTACACTCTAAATTTCAAGATGTTACGACATATTTTTTGTTTTTTCCTAATTACCTCCGCCAAGGAGGTTATGTTTTCGTCGTGTTTGTCTATCTGTCTGTCTGTCACCAAGATAACTCAAAAAGTTATGAACCGATTTGGATGAAATTTACTGGGATTGTTAGGTATGTTAGGAGGAACTGATGATTAACGTTTGGTAAAGATATGTCCATCCGTTTGGTTGTTTGTTTGTCTGCCTCATTTTTCTCGATGCTATAACTCAAAAAAGTTATGGATGGATTTTGATAAAATTAACATGAGTTGTTAGGTATATAACAAAGAGTATTTGGCCAAATTTTGGTAATGATCCGTTTGTTCGTTCGTTTGTCACTGTTTTTTATTTTATGCTTGTTAGCACAATAACTAAAAAAATAATGAATGGATCTTCATGAAATTTATAGGGTTTGTTAGTAATGTTAAAAGACCTAAATGATCAAATTTTGGTGCAGATCGGCTAGTTCGTTTGTATGTTTGACTTATGTTTGTCATAACGTTTGTTAACAGCATAACTCAAAAAGTTATAAACGGATCTTCAAGAAAATGGAACAAGCTGTTATTAATATAAAAAGGCACAAATGATTAGATTTTGGAGTTTATACAAAGAAAATTATTGTTTCAGAACCAATTTGAATTTTTTGCTACCGTTGCCTCACTTGGCGGAGGTATGCGCTCTCAGAGTGCTCTAGTT
>LQNS02278159.1:26855057-26865616 GCA_001587735.2 Parhyale hawaiensis
TATAGGAAATCTTTCAAGGATTCCAAAACTGTCTTTGTTTTTATTCTAGCACAAAAACTGAGGCAGTTCTATTTTTTTTAGTCTGAAAATGTAGATTTTTCAATAGAGGCAATTTTATGTTTTTATTTGTCATAAAATGCAGTATTTCCAAAGGAAATGCCCTTGGCATGTTTCATTTATAGTGCCGGTAGCCCCCTAGAAATTTGGTATGCAATAGCCTTTGGTATACTGATGATTTTGCAGCAAAAAAAAAAAAGGCAAATTTGGACCCCCTGTGGACCCATTTCCCCCCCCTTTTGGGGGGGGTTCTAGTGCCGCTAGCCCCCTAAAAATTTAGGACGTAATGCCCTCATACCTGAAGACACTTTTTGAGCAAAAAACAGAAAATTGATAATTTTGACCATTTTCGCCTAAACGATCCCCTTAATCGTTCCTCATCGCTCTCAACTGAACGACAAGAACAAGGTGAGTCTTTGTTATCAAACTTTCCAATTTTTGAATTTGGTATACCGATAACGAGCGTTGTTTCAGCTATGGTGCCCCTTCCATAGACAACATAAATATCATGCGCAGTTTTTGTCGCGTTAGAACCTTTGTTGAAAGCTAAATAAAACGCCAAAAATGCTCATTTTTCTCTTCAGGACTTTCCATTTTGGTGGACTGAAAACAAACAGATATTCATTGAAAGTACTCGAAAACAAGAAAAATAGAATGAAAATGCTCTCAAAATATAATTTTTTGAAAAATAGATTCTATTATTGAAAAACTATACATTGCAAATGTTAAAAAGGAAAACGTCAAGAACTCATTTTTCAACCCAATTTTCAGAAAAACGCAAGCATTATACATACCGTAGTTATGGATACATATCAATGAAAACTGCACCTAAAGTTGCTATGAATTGCGCAAACGCCACGACAAATACTGGCTTAGACCCATTCTGGTGAATTCATCCTTCAGGCAGCTTTTCGCCGTATTTGGTAAAGAATTTCTAGGCTGAATGCCACTCTCGACAATTTTTGCTTCTGGAGTGCAGTGAGTGGGCTTAACGGACGCTTCTCTTGTGTTTTGTAGAGGCAATCTATATTATCTCCAGACTGTTAATTTTTAACGCCAATAAAAATATCAACAGCCGAACTGCAGGATATACTTTTAGAGCCGCAATTTTTGCAATCAAATTCGACCTAATGATCTGATCATCTCCTACGCATTCGCCTCGCAGCGCTGTTTCAGCAGAGTCTTCACCATATAACTAGACCGCACTCAATTCAGAGTCTGGTCAAAAATTTACAAAAATATCTGCATTGATGCATGGAATGACAGTCATGGCAAACCCCGTCACAAAAGACGGCACTTCGTAGTATAAGACTGTCAGTAAAAATACGACTATCAACTGAATAAACGTTGTTGTTGTTGTTGAAACGAATTCAACTTGAAAACGAATAGATTTTCCTCTTTATAAAGCTAGTCAAAAAGCCATCAGACATAAAAGATCGTCTAATGACTTTGAATTTTAGATGCAAACTGAAAGATTAAAACAAGCATTCCAATTAAGCAAGGTGTAAAAGGGTCATAATACCTCTCTATTGCAATATACTGTCACAGTGCGTAAGAAACTTTAGTCTAGTCCCGATGGGCTAAAGGGAGCACATGCTTAAATCAGCCTAAGCTACTTCACCTTACAGCTTCCTTTGCTGCAGCTGATTTCTGTTCGTTGAAACACATGTCGTACAGAGCTAGTTAATATACCAGATACGGTATTGTCGGTTTTTCCTACAAATGCATAAAGAAATGCTTGCATCGATCGTTTTTTCCGGAGATTAATTTAGATGACAATCAATTTACCAAACCATGAATTCACCAAGTGATGAATTTGTCGGTCAATGAATTTACTAACTGATGGGATTGCCATTTGATAGGTTCACAGTGAGATGAATTTATCGTTCAACTAATTTACCGTTCGATCAATTTACCCTTTGATGATATTGCCATTCGATAAATTGCCTTTTTGAAAAATTTTCCAATCGGTATGAATTTTACCTTTGGAAATTGCTAATCGATGTGCTTACTACAATGAGAGCATCCGCCATGAATTTCGAGTGAAGTGAGTGAGTTAATAGTCAGTTGCATCATATAAGAAATACAAATTTAAACTTAGTACTAATAGTAACTTTAAAACTACACAGAATGATGACAATTTATATAATATCTACAACGTTCTTTTGGGAACAAACTTTAACATGAGGTTAGGACTGTTAAAATAAACATTTTTTTCCGAAATAAAGATGTGGTCTAAAGTGCTTCGTTAAAAAGTTACTAAGACTTTAAGTTTGAGAAATATTGAACTGACATTCATTGGAAAGGAGAAGCAAGGAATTGAAACGTGTACTTTAGGCAAACAATTTTATTACTAACACATGAAGTAGAAGATCAATTACAAAGATGTTCAAAATGTTGCCCATCTACTTCGATACAAGCGGTCACACGCCGATGCGATGATTGCCGGACTCGTTCGAATACTTAAGGCGTTTCACCAATTCTTGCCGATGTTTCGGTAATTCTACCAATGAGGTCTTCTTCGGAATGAACAGGGATTCGTACACCAAGCTCTTAACATATCCCCATAGGTATATATCTAAGGGCATCAAATCAGGAGACTTTGGTGGCCATGCAACGGGGCCTCCACGTCAAATCCAGCGATTTGGATACCGTGCATATCTGCTAATTCCCCATTTGGCACCCACTGCATTGTCGTTAACACCTTTGCTTTCGCTATACTGCTCAAGAATGTAAACAAACCCATCTTATTGTTTGCTGTCTTGTGAAACTCAGAACAGTGCATAAAGATTTCAAGTCCTTGTAACTTCTTAACGAAGCATTTTAGACCACATCTTTATTTAGTACAAAATATCTATTTTACTGGTCCTAACCTTATGATGAAGTTTGTTCCCAAAAGTGTCGGACACCCTGCAATTGAGAAATTTTCCGGCTGATATTACCAATGAACTGAGGGGGTTATAATTTCATTGCTTGTTTTCAGCTTATGTAAATAAAGTCACAATTACCTAACACTCCAACTAGGAGCCCACATACACCGGTTCGTGCTACAAATATATGCCTGTTGGAGCCCACAGGAATGACGACTGCATTCGACCACGGATTGCCCAAGCCATAACCTCCTATGGACAGAAGGTGCAATCGGAACTGCTCCTTCTCTCAACTGTAAGGTCAGTGCCCACCGTACCTAGCGACCACAAGCACAAGAATTGCTGACGCTGCATTCCCGAGAATCAACGCTTTTCCTCCTTGGCAGGGGAGCAGACATCCGTCTTTCTGATGAAAGGTGAATTCAGTGTAACCACACCCTCCTGGGAAACCCACACTCATTGGTTCGTGCTGCAGATCTAGGCTACCTGGCCCCAGAAGGGAGCAGGGTGTACGGCTGCAGTCAACGGAAGATTGTAAAGAGCTGTGGCGCCATCGGCAGAAAGCTCATATGCAACGACCTGTGCCACCTTCCCCGACCTTCCCCATTCCAGGCCAGGGTCAGAGCCGCTACAGCGTCGCTATCCAATGCTAATAAAGATGAATCATTTTCCGGAGATGTTGACTGCAGCTGGCCGTATTAATCCCTTTTATAATCCTCTAGTACGAAAATCAACAGGATCCATAAGGGCTTTTTGCGTGAAAACTAATTTATTGCACGTATTTTATTATTTGAGTCAATTAAATAGTCTAATATTGTTACTATCCTTTTTTGTTTCGCGCAGTTACTGTCTACAGCTATCCATACGCTAAGCATGATCAACTTTTAGTAAAGCTTCCCGGAAGTCTTTCTTGATCATACGTTCTTCTTTTGTTCTTCGCTAAACCTGTTCTCTCTCGACTTGTTGCATCTTCTACCACGCTACATGTTTCTTTTCTTCCAGTGCAATAGATACCATGTGCAAATGAAATAACAACACTTCCTGTTTATTATTTGACCAGATGGCCCAGCCGTCAAAAATGAAGGCAAAAATTTTGTGATTGAGCTTTTTATTGTTCCGGTTCCCAGTATAGGTTTTGCTGTATTACAGGTCTCATCTCTGCAGGCCTGATCTTCCATTAGTGAAACGCAAGCTGTACAACCATCAGCTTTGCGATAGCAAAATATCCCCCCTGCAAGATAAAGAGTGAATATCAGCTTCGAATTAATCAAGCATTAAGTTGTACTAAGAAAATATAGTTCAGTCAAAAGAATTCACTGGAAATGCCCAGGGTTCACCGTATTGTGGATACCAACTGATTGTTGAGCCTCCAGCTTTAAAATTTGGCCACGATGTAAATTCATTATAAAAAGGCGTCTGCTCAGGGTGAAGATTCAACTACTACGATATCATTCAGCAATGAAAGCGGGGATCCAGAGGCCGGAGATTCAGAGCTATATTTGTGACCGGTACACCAAGCGCTGAAATTGTATGGTATCTTAGCTTATTTTCCACTACATGAATTTTCTCCTATTTAACTCTCAACTGCGTGACGGAGAGACGGACCAGCATTGGAGCAAGCGACCAACAACTGTGTTTTATTATGTAGTGGATTTTCTAAAGTGAAGTCATTGTTGATTTTTACAGAAAATATTGCAATAGACCTACAAACGCTCAATAATTTGAACTGTCTAACAATTATTAACAATTACTACATTCAGTGTTGGCAGCTGTTAATTTAGCTGCTGGAAAACGTCTCTGAACATAGTAACAAACAAGAACGCCTTGTGGCGTAAGACCATCACCCGCAGTGGGAGCAAATTGAATGAAGTCATTTTTTTATGGCAAACTAATGCTAGTTTCTCATATGGATGCTTTATCCAACAAGGTTAGGGCACAGCCCCCCCCCCCCCCGTAGTTTTAGCTCTCTTAATAACAAAGGAAATATAGAACGCCCGTGGGGTAAGACGATCTGCCGTGGTGGAGGCAATTCAACGCCGTCATTTTTTTATGGCCAGCTAAGTCTAGTTACTGGCATGGGTCACATTTAGGTCAACCCGCCAAACTCCCTGCAAAAATTTATAGACATTGCTTGTATGTATACAAGTATATATATATATATATATACCTAAATATTCGATGAAAACATTATCACCTCCCTCACTTCGTTCGCGTGTGATAATTATTGCCTGTTTCTAACCCTATCGCAAAATCAAAGGGTGTGCAGAACCTTTCAATAAGTGTCTATTTATGAGACGGCAAGAGAATACTCTAGATCTGACACGTGCATTAGAGCAGCTCCTTATTTTGCTTTATAAAGGAAATTATCCAAGGAGCAGCCCAGAGTGTCATCAATTGGTTTCTCAGTCACTACGGTCTTGAGAGAAGGAAGCAGCGAAAGGAAAATCTTCTAAACACAATAATGCAATGTTAGGCTAAACTTTCCTTCCCCTCCTCTCCAACAGGACTGTGGGGCCTGAATGGTTCTCTCGTGATCTGAAATATGTTATTAGGAAAAAAATCAGATTACTCAGGATGTTCAAACGTGGATTAATAGCGCAGATATGCTACATATCCTACAAAAGTGTATTAAATAGACTAATACGAAAATGCAAAGAATACTATTATAAAAATAATATCATTTAGTCCAGAAATATATCTCGTAAATTATGGCAGGTATTGAATGATGTTCTTGATAGAAAAACCCAACGTGAGTCTGTTTCTCTTAGTGTTAATGGTACGGTACTTCTTGACGCACAATCAGCTAACTTATTTAATGCACACTTTACTTCGGTAGCAGAGTGGAGGCCCTCCCTCCTCAAGAAGGAAATTTTGCAACCAATACGAATTATGTTGCTACAAATTGTATTTTTAGCCCTACCTGTCCCAATGAAATCGTTAAAATTCTTAAATCTTTCAGTAATAAGCGTTGTCATCGAGATGAGATTCAACCTTCATTACTACTTAAAGTTATACATTGTATTGCTGATCTTCTTTGTCATATTCTCAATTTGTGCTTGGAGAACGGCATTTATTCTAATGTATTAAAACATGCTCGTGTCATTCCTATCTTCAAGTCAGGTAGTCCGAATACTGTGGCTAATTATAGACCCATATCTACGTTATCTATCTTTAATAAAATTTTAGAGAAAGCCATTCATTCTAGGCTATCAAATTTTCTTTCATCACATAACGTTATTAGTGGTCAGCAGTTTGGATTTCGAAGTAAATCTAATACAACGTTAGCAATTTTTCATCTTGTAACTGATCTTCTGAAATGCTTCCACGATAAAACATGTGGTATATCATTATTCCTAAACCTTCGAAAAGCGTTCGATACTGTAGATAAAGCACTTTTATTAAAAAAAAAATTTGATCATTATGGCGTTCGGAATGCAGCAAATGCACTGATTAATAGTTAGCTGTCTAACAGGGATCAATATGTACACTGTAACGATGCCAAATCACATATATTATCTATTAATTCGGGTGTTCCCCAGGGAAACATTTTAGGCCCGTTATTATTTAACATTTTCATTAATGACATTACTACCCTCGGTATGAATTGTGTATTGTGTGCGGATGACGCAGTTTTCTACAAATAGTAGTAATTTTCAAACTGTTATAACTGATACGCAAACTTTTTTAAATGCGTTGTCTGAATGGTTAACTCAAAATAGATTACTTGCCCATGAGAATAAAACCAAATTAATGCTCCCCCCCCCCTGTACTCACCAACAGTTGCCACCTATCTTTTTTAACAATAACCTACTAGAGTGGGTGCCCCAAATAAGATATCTTGGACTGATCCTTGATGAAAAGCTGTGTTTCAAGTCCCATATTGCAGACATTGGGCGCAAGCTTAGCAGGGTTCTTGGCATAATCTATGCCATATACAATTAAGTTGATCGTGAATCATTAAAAATAGTTTACTACTCGTTGGCTCATTCAGTGCTGGTCCAGAATATCATCGTTTGGGGCGGAGCTCCACTTTGTCACATTCACAAACTTGAAGTAATATTGAATAATGTACTTAGGCGAATACAAAAACAATGTGCCTGTAATGAGATGCAGTGAAATGCACTTGTCTTTACAACTGTTGCAATTTCACGATGTTTATAACTATTCTTTACTTAAATTTTTTCGATTTGTGTTCTATAATCATCCTGTAGTATTTCTAAAGTATTTCAGTCAGCTTATTCAACAACAAAATTACGAACTGAGACGTTCTGTTCTCAATCTCCCAACTGTGCGTGTTGACGTCGAGAAACGCGCTACAGTATTTCAAATTGCAACTCTTCTCAATAAATTTCCTGAGTATTTATTAGATCCCATTTCTGATAATGTCTTGGAAAAACGTTTTAAAGAATACGTCATGCAATTTTATTAGCTTTTGTTTTTGTTTTATGCTGCCCAAAAAGTTTGTTAAACTTTCAATGGCTACGCAGATGCATTATTCAAAGTGTATTACTACTTTACCAAATACTTGTAATGAATAAAATGTATCTGTGTGTAATAAACCTATCAAACCTATAAGACTGTGAGATTTCAGAACAATATAATGCCAATTTCATACGTCATTCAACTCAAAACGTTCAGTCATTCACTAGTCCGCATGTTTGGTAGCGTCGTCGGCCGCACAACTTTGTATATGCCACAAAAAAGGACCAAAATGTTTACCATCAGACCAGTCTTCTCTGCAGGGGTCACTGGGCAAATAATGGATATCTCTTCAAACTTCGACTGAATAAAACTCAGAAAACACTGCACTTTTCTGCTATTTTAGGGCACAGTAACACATTAAGACAAGTGGTTGACAGAACGCATTGAGATAAATGAGGTGTGAACTCGCCCTGAAACTCGCCCTAGTCTTGTAATTTTTCTCCACTTTCGTCGTGCCTTTAACTCATTTTTAATTTTGTCATCACTGGGCTCCAGATTAGTTAATTTTTATTTACATTTGTATTCACTTGGTTCGTATTTATGAAGTGTTTTGTTCATTAATTCTTCACTGTGAGCTACAGATTGGTGCACTGCACCGGCCTGAGGCCCGTCACCGCAGTTCTTACTACAGTAACCAGACCAGTATTGCTGGATGCGGCTTAGCCAGCGTTCCAGGTGAGGTACTCCAGGTCTGCTCCTGCAATCTTCTGAAGCCTGAGGAGCTTCAGTGCCCCGCGGAAGTTACGAGTGGATGGTGTAGTGCGTCTGCTGTCTGACTCGTGCCGGTCCTCTCAGCTGATCCTGCTGGTGTTCTCATTCGCTATCCAAACTGTACGCAGCGTTTCTACTCTCCGCGTCAGGAGAGAGAGTTTGTGTGCAGAGCTCCCCAGTACTTCTTTGGGCCAACTGCGTAACTCTTCTAACAATTTATTGTACATTATTAGTTTTGTAAGTAGTGGTAGTGGAAATATTGTTCTCCGTTAACATCATAGTCTATATACCGCCTATTACGCTGGCACACGTCAGGACTGAGAGTACACGCACTAAAAATGTTGTGGTGGTTGCGCCGGTCTCGCTGCGGGAGTGTGCCCAGCCCTCATTCTAAGATTGTTGCTGGCGACAGTGTAGCCTTTGATACCTGAATTGCGGTGTTGTAGCCGCGCATTACTGAGCACTATGGCCTGTGTAGAGCAACCCTAACTGTCCCGCAAAAGTAGTGGTCTGACGTAACGACAGCAGATAGATTTGCGCCTAGTCTCAAGTCCCAAACATAGGCTGTGTATAGTGTCACAATACCGAACTCTAACTAAGACTGTACTCATTACAAACCAATGCCCCACTAATTCTCTGGGTCTCTCTCCTGCCAAATCTTCCAAACGTCAGATTCTTCCAACAGCCGAAAACAGCCGCATGGTTGAGTGAGCCAAAGCCAGTCCAGTGAATCAGTTGCTGTAGCTGTGATCAGGGCTTCAGGTCCTTATGTGTAGCATCAGACCGTGCCAGCATTGCACAGAAACCTTACCACGTGGGGAGGGAGACAAGTGTCTGACCTCATCGTAATCAAGCACGTGAAGCGATAAGTGTCGGACCTCACCACAGACAAACACGTGGAGAGGCAAGTGTCGGACCTCACCACAGACAAACACGTGGAGAGGCAAGTGTCGGACCTCACCACAGACAAACACGTGGAGAGGCAAGTGTCGGACCTCACCACAGACAAACACGTGGAGAGGCAAGTGTCGGACCTCACCGTAGCCAAACACGTGGAGAGGCAAGTGTCGGACCTCACCGTAGCCGAACACGTGGAAAGACAAGTGTCGGACCTCACCGTAGCCAAACACGTGGAAAGACAAGTGTCGGACCTCACCGTAGCCAAACACGTGGAAAGACAAGTGTCGGACCTCACCGTAGCCAAACACGTGGAGAGGTAAGTGTCGGACCTCACCGTAGCCGAACACGTGGAAAGACAAGTGTCGGACCTCACCGTAGCCGAACACGTGGAAAGACAAGTGTCGGACCTCACCACAGACAAACACGTGGAGAGGCAAGTGTCGGACCTCACCGTAGCCAAACACGTGGAGAGGCAAGTGTCCGTAGCCGACTCAGCGCCTCTATTTCATAGTCGCTCGCCTCAGGAGACACTCGAGTGCGGCGCACCCGCGCAGTGCCATAGCCTGTCTGTCCTGGACCCAGCGCCTGCTTGTGCCAATACCACGGCCTGCCTGCTCCATCACGAGCGCCTCCTCGACCCAGCACGAGCGCCTACTGGGCTCCTCATCAGCGCCTCCCTGTACCTTCATCTTGACAGCCACAGCTCGGGTGTCAAGTGAGTAAGAAAAAAGTTAGCGGAAATAGAAAAATATCTTCAGATTTGACCACGCTGTAGCATGGGAGAAGGCTTGCTCCACGGTTTGAGTCGGCCAGCTTCAATAAAATTTTTCATTTCCCTAGATAAATGAGTTACTCAGTTACTTGAGCATGGCGCAATGTGATAACCCTCGCAGCAACTGGGGTCAGAGTCGTAATTAAAAACTATACAGTATTGAGTCATGTTGGAATCTGTGCGTGATTAACCAGTGTGCGTGGCCATCCAGCATTGATACTGCAAAGTAATTTAAGGGATAATATGACTAATGCAGTAACCTTAGATTAACTATAAGGCGTTACTGCACTTTGAGTATTTGCCTTCCAGTTGTTGTCACCAGTCACTATGAATGCTGTCACCCCTCTTACTGCACCTAGTGGCGACCAACGCTATTGGTTTATATCTGACACTGCTGCTCGTGCGCCTGCTTCTACTCTGCGTGCCTAAATGTTGTGATACACAACATCTATGTATATTATACTAAAAGTCTGTGAACCGGTCTTGCTTGTTTATTTATTTACTTGTGTCTTGTTTTCTTGTGATCTTGTTTGACACATCTTCTTCACTTTTAGATATGGAATAAATTCGATGGTACTCTGGGGGCCGGGGGCCTCTGGCCTATCCTGGGACATGGATTAGTCTTTAGATTAGCTCTTTAATTCGATTGTATCTGTGATACGGAAGTTGAACTGAACTGGGCCTCAAGAACAGGCATGATCAATTCAGCGGTTCCATGGGCAATACAACTGAAATACGTTACATATAACAATTTGACTTTGCTTACA
>LQNS02278159.1:26876873-26890051 GCA_001587735.2 Parhyale hawaiensis
AAATAGGAGTCAGTAGCTGCGGGCAGCTCTAGACAGTAGCAAGTAGGAGGCAGTAGCTGCGGGGAGCTCTAGACAGTGGCAAATAGGAGGCAGTAGCTGCGGGCAGCTCTAGACAGTGACAAATAGGAGTCAGTAGCTGCGGGCAGCTCTAGACAGTTGCAAGTAGGAGGCAGTAGCTGCGGGCAGCTCTAGACAGTAGCAAATAGGAGGCAGTAGCTGCGGGGAGCTCTGGACAGTGGCAAATAGGAGGCAGTAGCTGCGGGTAGCTCTAGACAGTGGCAAATAGGAGTCAGTGGCTGCGGGCAGCTCTAGAGAGTGGCAAATAGGAGGCAGTAGCTGCGGGCAGCTATAGACAGTGGCAAACAGGAGGCGGTAGCTGCGGGCAGCTCTAGACAATGGCAAACAGGAGGCAGTAGCTACGGGCAGCTCTAGACAGTGGCAAATAGGAGGCAGTAGCTGCGGGCAGCTCTAGACAGTGGCAGATAGGAGGCAGTAGCTGCGGGCAGCTCTAGACAGTGGCAAATAGGAGTCAGTAGCTGCGGGCAGCTCTAGACAATGGCAAACAGGAAGCAGTAGCTGCGGGCAGCTATAGACAGTGGCAAATTGTAATATATTGTACTTGTGGGTGTGCGTGTGAGTTCTAATTGAATTCGTCACTGTACTTGGTTGCGTGAGAGAGCTTCAATGCCGAGTATTGTTCTCAGGCTACAGTGCTGGATGGTAAGGGAATGTCGTCAAGATCTTGTTTATTTATATCTTATTATTCAAGACTTAGAAGATATGATCCAATAATAAGTAGCAAGCATGCTACTTGATAGATGCAGACAACAGAGTACAAGGTCTACATCTAATGAGTGCTACAAGCAGAAAGCTGTAGACTATGTGCAGTCCTCTAATGCTAGTACTGAATAAGCTGACGCTTCATAGTACAAGCGCCTTAAAAACCTATGATTGCCGGCTTCATTTAGAACACCTGTTGCTTCCGCTGAATTCGAGTCGGAAGTCCTCTGGTAAATTACTGTACGTTAATGAGAATAACAAATATCTCCGAAACTCTGGTTACATGCCTTGACAGACATCTTTTACTGATATAGGTTCCGGCCGGAAGGTCATTGAGAATTACGCATGTCGCTCAAAGGCAGCGCTGGTAAACCGGCACATTTTTGCACGGTCATAAACGACCTTTTACGTTCTTTATCTTAAAAGCTCTGACCTGAAGCCGGCGGTGGATACATCCGCCAGGCATGAACTCGCATGACACAAAGAATGCGTCTATACATTTGAATGTTAAGGCTAACACATTGGAATGTTGTATTTGCGAAAAGCATATATATAACACAAATGGGAGGCAGTACCTGCGGGCAGCTCTAGATAGTGGCAAATAGGAGGTATCAAAAATATAAGTGCGATATTAAAACCGAAAATCATCAATACGTTATGAGATGAACACAGAAGCTTGATTTCACACTGGACTACTATTAAGGAAGCAACTCGCAGTTTAACATCAAATTTGTTGCCGCAGTATTCCCGCTTAGTGAGAAGCGACAGAGAAACCCTCTGACTATGTAAAATTACGAATTTTTTAAATGGTGGTTGAAACGTTATACTAATATATCAGAGATTGGACGTTTGGTTGGAAATCTAGTTCTAAGTATAAAAAGAAACACTAAAGTCACGATAAAAAACATCGGTTTATTGCATTCAGACCAGGCTGGTTTCGACTAAAAGTAAAAAAAATGATACCGTAAAATAACATAGAGGATAAAACTAAATTGTCACAGCAAACAAAGGAAAAATAAGAAACGGTATGCGGGTGTAAGCTTAAAGCTAACCTAACTAACAGTGATATGCTTATGGTAAAACGTCGGGCAAATGGAGACGGAAGTAAAGAAAGGAGAAGGGATAAGAAATCACTGAGTGAATAAAGGTACGGCTGTTTGGTCAGAGTTAAGGGTTGGTCTATTTTTTTAATATGTGCAAAGATTCTAAAATCCTAATATATGAAGCATTAGATGAACCAACAATTTCGAAATGTGCTAGGGAGTATAAGTGACCGGTCTGCTTGCTCATAAATAGCTACTACAACATAAATAGCTACCATAACAATGTAAATTTTGCTATGGAATGTGAAAGTAACAATACGATATCTTTTTTGGATCTCAGCAACAAACGAACCGAACATAATTTCATATCAAGTGTGTTCCGAAAGCCAACTTTCACTGGATTAGAATGTAGCTTTTTTAGTTTTTGCCCCATGAATTACAAACTTAACTCTATTCGCACCCTTCTCCATAGAGCGTTCAAGTTTTCATCATCATACCTAATATTTTCATCAGAAGTATATTTCTTACGTTTTTTACTAGCAACGGATATCCTAATTTTTTGTTCGATAAAATAGTTAAAATGTTCCTCAATAATGTTTTTGGTAATACTATTCCAGCAAGTACTGTTGAAAATTGCAAAGTTTACGTTTCACTTCCTTTTTTGGGCAATGCTTAATTCTTACGACATGACCAAATATTTTAAGACAAAGCTAGCAAACTTTTATCCGCAAATAGACTTCATTTTCGCACTTAGGAACGATTTTCAAATTCGTAGCTTTTTTAAATACAAGGACAGACTGTCTTCTGAGTTACTTTCCAACATTGTATACAAATATTCTTGTGGAACTTGCCGTAGTTCTTACATTGGAAGGACTCAGAAGGAGTCTAAAATCAGATTTTATCAGCATATGGGACGTTCCTTCAGTACGAACTTCCTCTCACAGTTTTACCACATTCACCTCCCAGACAGCATTGAGAGCAGACAGGTTATTTATACTCCCTAGCACATTTCGAAATAGTTGGCTCATCTAATATGTCGAAATAGTTGGTTGTTTTCGTTTGCTAGCGCTCAAGTTGTTCCTGCAACCCAATCGAAAATTTGTAGGCATTTATCCGATGTCATCGAATAACTTTCACTATTATCCTATAGGTAGCCGATAACTGCCTAAAAACTTCCGATTGTGAGCTTTTAGCCTACGTTTAAATTGTTCGGAGACCTTTTATAATTCAGAGAGTTCTCGCGTACCTACCTATTGATTGGGCGCATCAAACTAACATACGAGAATAGCGCGTCCATGAGGCGTCTTTTTGTGGCCACATTTGTGATCAGAATCACCGTGATCATGATCGTCGTGATCACTGAGAAGCACAGAACCGTCCAATAATTTTGTAAACACATCAGAGACGCCATGTCTAATTTCAAAATTTGGATTCCAATCGTATTTACACAAAAGACGGTGGGGAATAGATGTTTAAATATTTTTGTATTTATTTTGAAGTCAATTGATAAGTGAACTAGCAGTGTTTAATGTATTTTAAGCATGCACAGGCAAACAACTGAGAGCTTGGGCACACGTACGCAAAACTTGCATTGCAACGCAACTTAGTATTCTATTGCGCTGCAGCGCCCTAGGCTTCGGCTCGGACCGAAAAGAAGATGAAAAGAATATGTGAGGTATGAGTATTTTGTTCACTACGTGTACTTATAAGAATTGCAGAAATGGTGAAGCTTTTAGAATACCTCAAACTTCTGTGTTAGTTTAAAGTTGCAGTGACGCACAGTTTTAGTCTGACATGCAAGCAACAATAGTAGTAGTCATGGCAACGAGATGGCCAGTAATACAATCATAATAATATTACCAAATTTATCCTTCAACATAAGAAAACATCACGAACTTTACTATTCAAATTTGGAATTTTTGCTTGTCTAACGACTAGAATTACTTTTTGATTATGCAAGAAATAAAGGTTCGATCAATTTTCACTGATGACCACGGTTGATTGCTATCAGAATCAGGTGGAATGATCCGTAAGGTGGTCACAAAAAGACCCCTACAGAGACTCCATGCAGTTTACGTTGGTCCGTGGCACAACTCTGAAAAAAACAAAAACAAGATGGTGTGGCTGTTGCATCATATTACACGAAGAACCCCATTTTCCCAACAAACTTACAAACTCTTTTCGAGCTAGCCTATATATGTCGACTGAATTTGTTTAAGGACTGAAATTCACTTTCAAATTCTAACTAGCTTTTGCAACTTTTTCGTGTGGACATAACTCCAAAAATGTTTGAAATTATATATTTTTTTAAGGGCTTATAATAGGAAGATGTTGATGCTTATTTTACTTTGTATTTTTTCCCACCTAAAGTACAATGCTTAAATTCGTCAACATAAGCGCTTATTTTGGATGCTGTACCTGCTTAATTTTATTGCTTAAAGCGCTTAAACCGTTGTTGCTTAACGTCTGGGCTCTACTGATCACTATAAAGAAAGGTCACAGCTATATAGCTTCCTGTTAATGTAATATGCGCATAGGTTGAGTAAAGAAAAACATGGTTTCCGATTAAAATAATAATCTCTCATTTATTTTTTAAAGCTACAAATGAAAGAAACCTGCTGAGTTTTAGCCAAAACTTGCAAAGTTGTACGTGCTTTTTTTGCTACTAATAAGAACTATTTTGCTAGAAATAAAAACTATTTCGCTAGAAATAAAAACTATTTCGCTAGAAATAAAAACTATTTTGCTATGATACCTGCAATACCGACTTTTTCAAGTGCTATTTTGACTAGCTTTTTAGCGCTATTTTGACCACTTTTTAGGACTGATGGATGTGTATTTATTTGTCTATATGTTCATTTTTTCTCAGGCTTTAAGAAACATGCGAAAATTAGGCCGGGTTGGAGACTATATATGGTCATCCTGTTACGCTTCATTGAAAACTGATAGGTAGAAACTATATCAGGTTGCAGATGACGGCAAACATATTTCAATATAATATTTACATGCACTTCTTGCTCTACCCAACGTTGAAATCAAAATAATGAAGGTATTTAAAGCTTCTCTTAGCGCGGCCATGAAATCTGATTTGGGTCACTTGCTCCACACATTGAAGCTATATTTGCTCTCGGTTCGCGACGTACAAATTGAGTAACTGATCAGCAAAGCGCAGGAAAAACGAGTTTTCATGGTGAAACAGTCGCCACAGTTATATTTTCCACCTTGGTTCTTTCTTTGGCCAAGCAGTTTTCGAAAGAGAACAAAAATTCCGATATACTGGTGTTTCATACCTTATACAAGATACGCGACGGGGAATTTAATTAAATTCAGTGATGCTTCAATGCTTGCTTATGCAAACTGATTTTTTCACATGTCATCTCAGGGAAGGAGTGTGCTGCTCAGAGGAACTGAAACAGCGAGCAGTTATCTCTTTCAACAATTTGAATAGTCCGGTGTAGCGTACGCATCAGAAACATTAGTAACGGAAGTACGGTCAATGAAGAAATTCATCACAATTTTGTCGATGTCATTTTCGACAGCGTGGGCACCTTAGTAGGTAACTGGAGCACTCAGAGGGCGCATACCTCCGCCATGCGAGGCAACGGTAGCAAAAATTCAAATTGGCTCTGAAACCATAATTTTCTTTGTATAAACTCCAAAATAAAATCATTTGTGCCTTCTAATAGTAATAACAGCTTGTGCAATTTCTTGAAGATCCTTTCAAAACTTTTTCAGTTATACTGCTAACAAACGTTATGACAAACAGGAGTCAAACATACAAACGAACAAACTGATCTGCACCAAAATTTAATCATTTATGTATTTTAACATTACTAACAACTCCTATAAATTTCATAAATTTCATAAAGATCCATTCATTTTTTTAGTTATTGTGCTAACAAGCATAAAATTGAAAACAGTGACAAACGAACGAACAAACGGATCATTACCAAATTTGGTCGTTAACTTTTTGTTGTATACCTAAAACTCATATCAATTTTATAACAATCCATCCATAACTTTTTGGGTTATGGCATGGAGAAAAATGAGGCAGACAAACAAACACACAAACAAACAAACAAACAAACATACAAACAAACAAACAAACGGATGGACATATCTTCACCAAAAGTTAATCATCTGTTTCTTCTAACATACCTAGCAATCTTTATAAGTTTCCTCCAAATAGGTTCATAACTTTTTGAGCATTCTTGGTGACAGACAGACAGGAAGACAAACACGACGAAAGCATAACTTCTTTGGCGGAGGTAATAAATAGTATTCCTACCGCAACCGGTGACATACGTGGCGCACACTGCGGCCACTGTGCTAAATGCAGAAGGCTTAAGATGCTGGGGTGTCTCTAGCGTGTAAAGAGATCGATTTGTGTTCATTTGATGCTCGAATATTTTCCTATCTCATTCTTGGTCCTGAGCTCATGAGTTTTCCCATATCTTATATATCAGATCGAGTCGGTGGGACCAACTAACCAGGCGAGCAGACAAGCAAGCAAGGAAACAATCAACAAGCTGAGTCTAATTATTATATAGTGGCAATGAATGTATAAATAAATTTGTGAAGATGCTTCTTCACTGGTCACAATTTCCTTTCAATTTTACTTATAAAGGCTGCACTGCAGCTATCAATATAAAAGAACGCACAAGTTGAGCAATTTCGGCCTAAATTCTGCTAGGCAAAACAATATTTCCGTTCCTGCGATGACTTGCAGATAAATTGATGCTAAATACTTCCTGACGCCTTCTCTCGAAATTGGGAGGTGCAGCTCATGCATGGCTTCTCTTCTGTAAACTACTTGTTGCTCCAAGTAGCTGTGCTAGGAAAGTTGTATAGGTCGCCACTTGTAAACGTATATATAAATAAGCACAAAAAGGGACCAACGTGTAAAATTAAATTATAAAGTAATTACCTAAATATATATAGCTATCATTGCTCACAGGCACAGCGTGGAATATTATTTGAAAAGCAAAGAAGATGGTGATGGTGACTCAATGGGTCACAGGCCGTCTAGCATTATACTAAAATACTGTGAATGTTATTTTTATTATTTTCACTTGTTTATGTATTTACTTGTTTGCGTACAGACTGTTGGCTTTAAGATCGAAGAAATTCCAGCGTTGAAGATTTAATTCGATAGTTTCCGTGATACGACAGATGAACCTGAGCTCGGTTAGATAAGCGTGTACGTTATATTTTAAAGTGATACGGGAAATACAGCTGGACTACTTTGTATATAGATTTATCCTTGCTTAGAGGCAGAGTGTTGAAATTTCATTGAGAAGCAAAGAAGATAGTTGTAACGCAATGGGTCGCGGCCATCTAGCATAGATAATGCTATCCACGCAGAGTAACCTTCTAAAGTGAACTTCTGATTTGCACTACTTTATGGAGCTTATATACCAATCGCTGTTGCTAGGACTTTATTGTCAGTAAATTTTTGACAGTCGCTGAAGTTTTTTTTTATTGCCTTATTGTTTGTGGGCCAAAAGATATTAGGTCGACGCGTATGTTGTCTTCATTCATTTACCTCCACCAGGGAGCTTATCTATTGTTGGTGTATGGCCTTTAACCTTGTGGTCACACCATGAATGGGCATCATGGAATGTCTGTATATTCTGATTTCCTCCAGTGGTCACACTGTTCCTGTCACATAAATTAACTTGAGCACTCTGAGAGCGCATACCTCCGCCAAGCGAGGCAACGGTACCAAAAAATCCAAATTGGCCCTGAAACCATAATTTTCTTTCTATAAACTCCAAAATATCATCATTTGTGCCTTTTGTTAGTAATAACAGCTTGTGGAATTTTCTTGAAGATCCGTTCATAACTTTTTGAGTTATACTGCTAACAAACATTATGACAAATATGAGTTAAACATACAAACGAACAAACCGATCTGCAATAATTTGATAACTTATGTCTTTTAACATTACTAACAGCCCCTATAAATTTCATATAGATCCATTCATTATTTTTTAATTATTGTGCTAACAAGCATGAAATTAAAAACAGTGACAAACGAACGAACGAACGAACAAACGGATCATTACCAAAATTTGATCATTTACTCTTTGTTATATACCTAACAACTCAGGTTGATTTCATAAAAATCCATTCTTAACTTTTTGAGTTATGGCATTGAGAAAAATAAGGCAGACCAACAAACAAACAAACAAACGGATAGACATATCTTCACCAAAAGTTAGTCATCTGTTCCTCCTAACATGCCTAACAATCCCTGTAAATTTCGTCCAAATCGGTTAATAACTTTTTGAGTTATCTTGGCGACAGACAAACAAAGAGGCAGACAAATACGACGAAAACATAACCTCCTTGGCGGAGGTAAAAATTAATTAGATTTGTTTCAATTGAAGTACTGAATAACGATACCTTATTGACCATAGTTGCCTCAAATAAAAATACGTTTAGGTCAGTAAACTGGAGTCCTGCCACGCGCAACATCAAAACAAATGTGCAAAAGTGATACTCGCCGAGGCATCACTTAAAGAATTCGCATTGTGATTTCGTACGATAAATGCCCGATAATATTTTGGCCGATTGGCGCATGTGACAGCCTTGATTTCATGTTATGCAGTAACAGGCGTATTGCTTTGACTTTAGATCCTTACTTTTCTCCTTGTGTTCCCAAACAAATTATGGCTGTCATTTCAAAGTGTGTCTCTGATCCTTCGTGAGTTTGTATTCCAACGCGTCGGATGTTTTGGGAGGGCCACTCACCTCGACGGTGTTGGGCGCTGTAGTTTCTGTTTTTATATCTAATTTAATACATTTCTCCACGTTTTTGAAAACACATTTCTGTTCATTGCTAATTTTAAAAAGAACAATTCTAGAGTAAAAGTATGCGCATGCTATATAAAACACAACGTTTCGGCCATCTACTACTGGGGCCATCATCAGGTCTGTATCTAGTCTGAAATAAAATGAAGCATAATAAGTAAGGTACATGATTACATTCTTTGGTAAGTAAAAGGTACGTAAGTAACAGCTAAGAGTAAAGCGTGAGGGAGCGCTGTTGCTGCTGGCATGATCGGTGCGTGACTGGTGGAACGGGCTGGTGGTCGATGCCTTAAGTAGTCCAGGTGGGCGTGGCCGTGCTAGAGGAACATATTCAGGTAGTTTGAAAATTCATTGTACTTGACGTTGATGATCGGTATATATGTCCTTATTTCCAGTGCTGCTGCTATTTTTATTGATGCTTTTGTGCTCTACTTATATTTTCACGTCTAAACACTTGCTTGAGCGCAGTGCGTCAGACTGTGCAGTGTATATTTTTCCTGCCATATATGACTTGTAGGCCGCCTACCTGCGTCCCTCCAAGAGTTAAATGACAGTTTGCTGACCGTGTGCAGCTTGCGGACATTGCCATTCAATCCTTGGACGATCATCCTAGTTTTTTTTTCATCGTGTACCAAATATACGACGCCCAGTTTCAAGAATGACAATTTGCATAACTGACAAGAACTTCCATAGCCCCACTTCAGTGGCTATATCATTTTCACTGAAGTATCCCCTAGAAAATCATTCGAGCTGCCCTGATATGCTCCGGCAAGATTGTTATCACAGACAGCCATTTAACATGTTCCCTGTAGTGTCCGTAAGGTAAGTGGTAAGTGTAGATTTCATGTTCGATCCCAGGCTTGGCAAAGAAGCATTTAGGGGGCAATTCATGGGTTACTTCTGGGATATGCCTGGGCAATTTCTAAGCTTCCCAGAAGCTGCCCATCCAAAAATATTTTCAGTAAGTAGTTGGGTCCTTTATGAGTATCCCATGTGCGCCTCACAGGGCCGTAAGTGGGTTAATGATGGAAATTCATGGAGTCGACCCGTCAGGGGCCTGCATGGGCTGCACAATTAACTGGGGCCCATGTGCGATGTGAGTGAGGAGGTGCTGAGTTTCTCATGTGCGACCATTCAAAAATTTTACAAAAGAGTTTGTGAGACCACCATGGGCGCTCTACATGGGACTTCAATTTTAATCTTCGTCTTTGCTTTTAAATTTTTAATGCTAGAGAATAAATCGGTCTGCCCTCTAGGGACCCATATAGGCTGCATCAAGTAGAGCCCATCTGAGATGCGATGGGCAAGTGCTGGGATTCCCATAGTTGGATCTACTAAACGAATAAAAACTTTGCAAAAAAGAGCCTACGACCCATGCGAGTGTTACCACATGGGCGCCAATAAGCTTCCCCCATACCAGGGTCCCACGTGGCGTAAAGCTCCTCTGTTGCTCGGGCGGGGGCCACAAGGCTGCCCCGCCCCTACACCACTAGATTAGATAGGCGGCAGTAGACGAACCAAAAGGCCCATTCCCAAAAAGACACCGGGACTTACACCCCGATCCTCTATGAGCTATTGCCATGTTTCTTAATGTTTGCATGCGGCTCAGGGCGGAAAAAGCGACAATGCAGTTAAATTATAGTGAAATTTTCTGCATAACAACGACGCTGCGAGGAATGTTTTGAAGAAGCTCGACGGAGCGATTATCGAGTTGGCAAATGGGTTTGGCTGCGGGTGGGCACGCAGTCATAAGAAAAACCGCATACGCACCTTAGGGCACTCGATGCACGCCAAGTATGTAGAAGAAAGGGCGTGATACAATCGAAATACCAATTGTATTCAGTCAAATTCCTCAATGGAGACAAAGAAACTTAGCGTCGCATTCTCCGTAGCCACAAGCTGTGGAGAGCCCCGCATGTCTTCGCTGTGCTCAAGCGTTTTCTTAAATAAGCCAAAAGCGAATAATTGAACATTAACGAAGTAAATACGCTGGCAAACATCGGATTACATTGTAATTCCAAGAATTAACTGACTTGGATCCCAAATATAACTGGGGACATCGAGGATGTCCTTATACCAACATTCCAAAAATAGCAATGGCCATACCGAGGCTGCGCCCGCCATTCTGGAGTAGCCGCTGCTGAGTCTCATCTTTGCTCATCTCCATATTTATTGCTCTGCTTAACTCAGCAGCCGCTGTCTTCTTCGGATTTTTTTTGACGGCAAGTAGACGAGGTGAGGATATCAGAAAGAAAGTTCGAAGTCTTTGGAAGGGTTGTAGCTCACACTACTGCAGCAGCCTTATGAAGGTAAAGGCCTAGAGCCTACTGAAGCGTATAAACAGAAACTGGCTGTATAGGGAGCAGCATTGGTGGATGTTGCCAGAATCTGTGTGTCTGCATCTGCCTGTCTTTCTTTGTCAGCTGCAACGGAGCAGCGACGTGGGTAAGGTATGTTCCGTTCAGGTGATGGTACATCCGAGAGGGCTCAAAGAGGAGGTTACAATTGCAACAGTAGAATTCTAAAGAGGCAGCAGGCTGCAATTTGAAACTATTACTATTGTTTCCACACACAAGATACAAGCAGATATCTAAACAATGAACCGCCGTGCCATTAAGTGGTGGCTTTGGTTACTATAAGATCTTCATAATTCTAGCATTAAGGCAAAAGAAAACCTTGTTAGGTGTATCCACTGTTTGCGAAAAAATAAATGAACATCATTATTATCAGCAAGCAAGGAGCTTGGAAGAAGAGAGAGAGTGGGACGAAGCAAGAGAGTTGGTAAGGGGTCTGCTGGAGCGGCTCCTCCAGCTGCCGAGCGCCTCAAGTATCAGGGAAGCTATCCGAGCTCCGATGGGAATGTCAGCCGCTACTGACACAAACGGTGACTGTAGTTAGAAATGGTCATGGGTTTGATTGCGGCAGTGACGAAAATCTCCCAGCATCAGTAAATGTTGTTTTATTTTGCACGCTTAATTTATTTAACTTAGAGGTCCAGAACACCGTTTTTTTAGTTCGTAAACAAAACTTTTTACATGAGAACAATGCCAAATAAAGTTACTATCGCCCTCTCTAGAACTGTTTTTCCTGTATTTCATATTTGTTATTTAGTAAAAGTTTCATTATTGAAATAGAGTTTCGGAGCGTTTCTCTGTGCACTATCTCTTTAAAAACAATATAATACACAGCGTGGTGCGTTTATATGTTTACTAGAGGGTTTCCGTGGAAATTTCACTGTTAATTGATATTTTCACCCCAGGTTTGACTTAAGGCAGCGCTTCTAACTTAACCTACCCCGTTCAAATTAATGTCCGCCACCTAACCCTAACGAGCTCTGTCTACCGTAACGCAGTCCGCCTATACCTTACCACACTTCGTCTAACCTCTCTTAGTTTTCTTATTTCACTGAGAATCTCTCATATGTTCTGTCAGAAAAAAATTCGCACTTGTATCTTGATAAAAAAGGCAAAGAGATACGAAAGCACTTCGTGCATTACTCTCCTATGCATTTGCACGCCTTTTCTAAGTTGGCTTCAACACCGTACCTAGAACGGGACTTTTTGAAAGCTACGTTAATGTTTGCTCGCGAAACAGCGGTCAAAAACTCAAGCATAAAGCTCGATGAACAACCATAAGTCAGCAGTTCTTTCCGTATTTCGTAGTGAGCATTTGGAACAGACTCCCTTCCGACGTTGTCAGTGCGGAGACGGTCAACGCGTTTAAAAATCGTCTTGACATACATTGGGAGAGACATCCTCCACTACTAAGAACTCTTCCTCCAGGAGTCACAAACCCTTAACAGCTAGCTAAAGCTTCTGAGGTCACCTTAATCCACCTTCTTCTCTCATCCGCTCCAACTACACAAATAGACGTCTCGAAGCTCCGCATATCAGCTGCTATTGATCGTGCTTGAGTACATGCATGATCGTCTGTTTGACTGAGATTCTTCACCCTTTTTCTTTTTTTCCTCAGTCATTTATTTCCTACTGATGTAGTGGCCATAGCTCATAGAGTGCCGGGGCGTACGTCCCGGTGTCTCTTTGGGAACTAGTGGACCCGTGAGTGAAGAATTCACGCAATAACCTATACGTTTGCCTAATGCCTCTAGGCCGGTGCGGAATCTCCTCTTCTCTTATTTGCTTCTTAATTTCTTTCTTTTCTTCATTGATCCTTTATCGTGCTGCCATCCTTAGGTCTTCTACATAGACAGGCAGAAGTAACATCGTGAGTAAAATACTCCAACAAACTTAAACTAAATAGCAGCTTATATACAATGTGTTCGGTCCGTAGCAAAGATACCGTTAATACCGTCTTCCCACCTCAAATATCTGTTGCATTTGAGGTGCTCAAATTTTGGGCTATGAAGAGAAAACTGCTTCGTCAGAGGAAAACAGTAAGCTAGAAGAAATAATTGCCTACTGCCCTTGAAAACTTATGTTTCGTCAGTTTCGTTGACAATTGCATCAAAGTGGGAAGAATAGCTCATTCAACGAAATCATCGTGGGAAGAAACTACGAATCAAGAAGCATGAAAGTGCCA
>LQNS02278159.1:26909784-26923061 GCA_001587735.2 Parhyale hawaiensis
TATATTTAAAGTACTTGTTTACTGTCAATTTGATGCTCAAATATTCACCGAGTTTGTCCCCCCGAGTGTTCAATAGAAAGATGAATATTCTCCCTGCAAATCTTTTAGATCTGCCCTAAGAGACCAACCAAGCAAGCAACAAACGAACACCTGGCAGTGAATTTTGGGTGCTAGAATACCACTCCCATCCTGCACGTGGCGTAGGAGGCGACTTGTGCAAGGTCTTCTTCAAACGACTGAACTTGTATCCTTTTTCTTTGCCCACCGACTTCTGCTTGGGCAGGCCTTATGAGCCGGGAGAAGGTGGGGTTGTGGGAAAGAAAGCACACCGGAGGCGGATGAGCTCCAAGGAGCCAACGGCGATCACAGAGAATATCAACTGTCATTTGTTGCCATGGCCGTGTGCCCGGCATTTCACAATCAGCTCCTTCCCCTACTTCTCGATGGCACATAGCTATGGAGACTTTCTTCTTTTTATATTTTTTTTTCTGTGCTAATCTCGTACTGTACGTGGCAGGGCCGTGGGAGGTTGGTGGAGACACCCACATGTCCACCGCGACCGTCGTCTTCCATAGCCATGCGAACCTGGGGTTGTACAAGCCCTGCTCGGCGCAGCAGCTCTACCGAGTGGACCGTACTTCTGCCTCTGCTTATCATATGCAGAGTTCCTTTAAATTTCTACGGATTTCAGCTACTTGTAGCTCTCTTCTAGCTTTACAGGCTTCATCGTACGAGACCATTTCAGTTCTCACAGCTTGAGGTGTTTTTTGAAAGCTGGAGTCCTGTCTACGAACTAATGAAATAAATGAAACAGTGTCGAGTTCCTGGAAAGTTTCCCGGAAATGCCTGCTAATGTTCATTCGTTTATGAGCTGGCCCAGTTACAATGAAATAGGGAAATGAGACAATGTCGAAGAAAAGTAAACGGAAAAACGACAACTAACAGAAAACATATAACGTTGGGGCCCATTCAACTAGGCTCCGAAATCAAGTTTGCCAGACTTGACTTATGCAAAACTTCCCACAGCGGCACTGGCTTCGAACTACTGAACTGAGTTCTAGGCCTTTATCCATAAAGGATCTCCGCTGACACTACCAGGAACTCAATTTTTGGGGGTAAAACAGAACTTTCAGTCGCTCTGTGTAATTGGCGTCGTATTTATGAAGCACTGGCGACAGGACAGCTCTAGTGTGAAGTGTGGGGCAGGTGACGCCACAAGGGCTTCACTTGCGCGCCCTGACAGAAACAGTTTGTTGAAAAATTGGCCGACGTCTGCATTAGCTATTGCTGCATAGTCAACTCCTATATAAACAAAGAAAAATGTGACTACCGGGAAATTTCAGTGGGGATCGCAGTGTAATATGCAAGAAAAAGTCGTGAAAGTTGAGCTGATACGATTGAAAAAATGGACACAGAACGCACCTTTGAGATATGAGATAAAAACACGCATGAGAAACAATTCTTACAGAGGAAAAAAATAATCCCGCGCTATAACTTGAGATGGCTGTGCTATACCTGATTACAATGGCATGAATTTCGATTTCACTAAGAAGCATATGCTTAATGCAACAATGTAGTTGCTCAGCCTCATGTTCAGGACTACGTCCAGGTGAAAAGGTAATGCTTAGCAAGACACGCGCTCGCAAAATGAACAGATGAAGTGGGAATGGGAGCCTATTGGCTTGCAGGAGCGCATATCATGCAAGTGATGTAGGCGCAATCCAAAGTTATAAAGCGTAATATTTGGGGAGTAGCAATAAATAAACGCTACAAATGTTTGCAAGTCGGGAAAACGAATTCTCATTTTTAGCTACCACAATACGAGAATATAACACTATGCACTAAGGGCAGTGAAATCCCTGCAGGTTTTTACAAGTATAGTTTGTATGCTTCAAAGTGTTCTATTCGTGGTAATTTGCTTGAATCTGTACACAGTAGTTGCTTGGTGATGCGACAAGTCGCAATAGATTATAAGCAGTGATGAGGTGAGATACAGTCAATAGGTTACACAGAGTGCACTGCTTTAAACGAGGCGCATTGTAAGGTTAAACTAGGCGCATTAGGTTAGACGGGTCGCGTAAGAACTATAGAGCTCGATAATCGTCATAGGATCATTTGTTCTCCTATGGCTGCTCACGGGGCGCTTGCTTTACGCAAAACAAAGTTTGAGGTTAGTTGTAGAACGCAATTACTTCCCAATCTCCATACTACATGCAGAGGTAGCTATCAGAAATCATTCAATGTATAAAAACAC
Source organism: Parhyale hawaiensis (assembly GCA_001587735.2). NCBI lineage: Eukaryota > Metazoa > Arthropoda > Malacostraca > Amphipoda > Hyalidae > Parhyale > Parhyale hawaiensis. Next base: position 26,912,039 of record LQNS02278159.1, read on the forward strand.
TCCAATAAAACAAATAGAATTTCAAAATTTTACACCAGTGGTCTGATTTTGACTTAGATGTTCTAGGATGTATTTACATTGAAAATATTCCGACCGACATCGAACGATCAAGAAAATTCTGCTCATTTATTCATTTCCAACTGCCGTTTTGTTGCATGATAGGAGCTTATTGCAGAATATCTAAGTTATTTATGTCTTTTAATATGCCGATTATTAATTATGACGTTTCGTTTATTATTACATATTTATATCTTTTTTCTATTGTTCGGAGTTTTAAAATGTGTTCATTTTCTGTTAAATAGAATACTTGCCTTGGACCTGGAAAGACTATTAAAAAATAGAAATGTAAGAGTAATAAACTCTTGATATGATAATAGTTTTAACCAGAGACCATATGTGCTAGAGATTTTGCCGAACTATTATATATATATATATATATAGAGCTATATACTGACGATCAAGCCTGGACTTTTATATATTAGCTATATGGTTAATGTAGTCACATCAAGTACAGGTTTCCTTTTTAAAGCTTTAAAATAATGGTGATACCTTACGTTTTTGACCCATAATGACACCTACCTTACTACTTGCGCAATAATTTACGACGGTAACAAATGCTACCGGAAATTTCACCTGATGAGGCGGCCCTCTCTCGTGCGGCCCGTTCCACTCTATCACAGTTGCGCTCAGGTTTCTGCTCTGCTCTGATGTCATACCGCCATAGGATAGAACTGGCGGATTCGGACTCCTGCCCCGAGCGCCACCGCGCCCCCTACACCGTCAACCACCTGTTCGAGTGTCCCGCCCACCCTACCGCCGTCCTTCCTACCTCTCTATGGGACAGTCCTTTATCTGTGACTAACTTCTTGTTCTCCCTGCCTGCCTTTTCATACTTTCCGCCACATGCCCGACCCCCTCCGGAGCCACCCCCTACGTAACTACAACAACAACAACGGTAACATTACTATCGTTTCACTACTATGGCATCCTTTTACTGACTTCCACGAGTACGAAGATTCAAATTATTTTATTACAATATGCCCAGGACATTGTCCCAGCGTTCAGCGGGTAAATACCTCAAGTCAAGCGAATGAGCGCTCTGAAATTTAGTAAACAATGTTGTGTAGCACTGCATTTAGGCACGCACAGTAGAAGCAGGCGCGGGAGCAGCAGAGTCAGCGATGAACCAATAGCGTTGGTCGCCACTAGGTGCAGTAAGAGGGGTGACAGAATTCATAGTGACTGGTGACAACAACTAGAAGGCAAATACTCAAAGTGCAGTAACGCCTTATAGTTAATCTAAGGTTTCTGCATTAGTCATATTATCCCTTAAATTACTTTGCAGTCTCAATGCTGGATAGCCACGCACACTGGTTAATCACGCAGATTCCAACGTGACTCAATACTGTACAGTTTTTAATTACGACTCTGACCCCAGTTGCTGCGAGGGTTCTCACATTGCGCCACGCTCACGTAACTGAGTAACTCATTTATCTAGGGAAATGAAAAATTTTACTGAAGCTGGCAGACTCAAATCGTGGAGCAAGCCTTCTCACATGATACAGCGCGGTCAAATCTAAAGATATTTTTCTATTTCCGCTAACTTTTTACTTACTCACTTGACACCCGAGCTGTGGCTGTCCAGATGAAGGTACAAGGAGGCGCTGATGAGGAGCCCAGTAGGCGCTCGTGTTGGGTCGAGGAGGCGCTCGTGATGGAGCAGGCAGGCAGGCCGTGGTATTGTCACAAGCAGGCGCTGGGTCCAGGACAGACAGGCTATGGCACTGCACGGGTGCGCCGCACTCGAGTGTCTCCTAAGGCGAGTGACTATGAAATAGAGGCACTGAGTCGGCTACGGGGAAGCTGCGGTGAGGTCCGACACCTGCCTCTCCACGTGTTTGTCTGTGGTGAGGTCCGACACTTGTCTTTCCACGTGTTCGGCTACGGTGAGGTCCGACACTTGTCTTTCCACGTGTTCGGCTACGGTGAGGTCCGACACTTGTCTTTCCACGTGTTCGGCTACGGTGAGGTCCGACACTTGCCTCTCCACGTGTTTGTCAGTGGTGAGGTCCGACACTTATCGTTTCACGTGCTTGATTACGATGAGGTCAGACACTTGTCTCCCTCCCCACGTGGTAAGGTTTCTGTGCAATGCTGGCACGGTCTGATGCTACACATAAGAACCTGAAGCCCTGGTCACAGCTACAGCAACTGATTCACTGGACTGGCGTAGCTCTCTCAACCATGTTGCTGTTTTCGGCTGTTGGAAGAATCTGATGTTTGGAAGATTTGGCAGGAGAGAGACCCAGACAGTCAGTGGGGCATTGGTTTGTAATGAGTACAGCCTCAGTTAGAGTTGGGTATTGTGACACTATACACAGCCTATGTTTGGGACTTGAGACCAAGTGCAAATCTATCTGTTGTCGTTACGTCAGACCACTACTTTTGCGGGACAGTTAGGGTTGCTCTACACAGGCCATAGTGCTCAGTAATGCTCGGCTACAACACCGCAATTCAGGTATCGAAGGCTACACTGTCGCCAGCAACAATCTTAGAATGAGGGCTGGGCACACTCCCGCAGCGAGACCGGCGCAACCACCACAACATTTTTAGTGCGTGTACTCTCAGTCCCGACGTGTGCCAGCGTAGTAGGCGGTATATAGAATATAATGTTAACGGAGAACAATATTTCCACTACCAATACTTACAAAACTAATAATGCTCAATAAATTGTTAGAAGAGTTACGCAGTTGGCCCAGGGATGTACTGGGGAGCTCTACACACAAACTCTCTCTCCTGACGCGGAGAGTAGAAACGCTGCGTACAGTTTGGATAGCGAATGAGAACACAAGCAGGATCAGCTGAGAGGACCGGCAGGAGTCAGACAGCAGAGGCACTACACCATCCACTCGTAACTTCCGCGGGGCACTGAAGCTCCTCAGGCTCCAGCAGATTGCAGGAGCAGACCTGGAGTACCTCACCTGGAACGCTGGCTAAGCCGCATCCAGCAATACTGGTCTGGTTACTGTAGTAAGAACTGCGGTGACGGGCCTCAGGCTCGTGCAGTGCACCAATCTGTACCCCACAGTGAAGAATAAATGAAAAACAAAACACTTCATAAATACGAACCAAGTGAATACAAATGCAAATAAAAATTAACTAATCTGGAGCCCAGTGATGACAAAATTTAAAATAAGTTAAAGGCAGGACGAAGGTGGAGAAAAATTACAAGACTTTGGCGAGTCTTAGGGCGAGTTCACACATTATTTATCTCAATGCGATCGGTCATCCACTTTTCTGAATAAGTTACTGTGCCCTAAAAATAGCAGAAAAGTTCACTGTTTTCTGAGTTTTATTCAGTCCAAATTTGAAGAGAAGACTGGTCTCATGGCAAACATTTTGGTCCCTTTTGTGGCGTACGCAAAGTTGTGCGGCCGCCGACGCTACCAAACAGTCGGACTAGTGAATGAGTGAACGTTTTGCGATGAATGACGTATGAACTCTTCAGCACAGTGTTCTGAAGTCTCACAGTCCTATTGGTGGCATTACAGTCCAGTTGGAGAGGAGGGGGAGGAAAGTTTGGCCTAACATTGCATTATTGTGCTTAGAAGATTTTCTTTTCGCTGCTTCCTTCTTTCCAGACCGTAGCCTGAGAAACCAATTGACGACACTCTGAGCTGCTCCAATGATCCCTTGGATAATTTCCTTTGTAAAACTAAATAGCTGCTCTAATGCACCCCTGGATAATTTCCTTTATTAAGCTAAATAAAGAGCTGCTCTAACGCTCTCTTGGATAATTTGCATCAATGATCTGGATCTTAACATCCGTAGTAAAATCAGTAAATTTTCGGATGACACTAAACTATGTCATCCTGCCACGAAAAGAGCCGAGCTCCAACAAGACCTTGACCGCCTCATGGAATGAAGCGCAACGTGGCAGATGAGCTTTAATGCCGACATATACTCAGTAATGCTCATAGGGTGGTGAACCCTTCACCCCCATTGAAAATGAACGGGACGGTGTTGCATGGCTGCTGTCACTCAACAACGTGACTTAGGAATCACTATTACAAACAAACTACGACACAGTCAGCAAGTTGACAAGAGTGCGAAAATGGCAAGCAGAGTACTCTGATTCATCACCAGAAACTTCGAATACAAGTCCAAGGACATCAATGTTCCCTTGTACAAGGCATTAGTGAGGCCACACTTAGAATTTGCTGTTCAATTTTGGTCGCCACATCTGTGCAAAGATATCGATAACATGGAAAGAGTCCAAAGCAGAGCAACGAAATTGATACCTCAGCTGCGAAACAAGCCGTATGAATGTCTCCGAACGGAGCTGGGTCTGATCTCTCTCGAGCAAAGACGACTCAGGGGGTAACTAATAGAAACATTCAAGTATTTAAATGGCTTCAACGACGTACCTACAACGGGACTCTTTGAAAGAGACCCCAATGATCGCTTGCGAAACAACGGTCAAAAACTCATGCATAAAACTCGAAAAACGACCTTAAGTCAGCAGTTCTTCCAGTATTTCATAGTCAACCTTTGGAATACACTCCCTTCCAATGTTGTTGGTGCGGAGTCAGTCATCGCGCCTAAAAATTGCATTGACAGCCTCCACAGTTAAGAACTCCTCCTCCACTAGTCGCAAACTCTTAACGGCCAAAGCTTCCGAGGCCACCTTAATCCGTCTTCTTCTCTCTCCCGCTCCATCTACACAGTTTGATATCTCCAATCTCCGCATATCAGCGGCTCTTGATCGTGCTTGCGTGCATTCATGATCGTCGCTTTGGCAGGGATTCTTCCCCTCGTTCTTTCTCTTTTTTCAGTCCTCTATATCCTACTAACATAATGGCAATAGCTCATAGAGGGCCGGGACGTAAGTTTCGGTGTCTCTTTGGGAATGGGCCTGTTGGTTCGTCTACTGCCGCCTATCTAATCTAATCTAACAAGCATTCATAACTACGGTATGTATAATGCTTGCGTTTTTCTGAAAATCGGGTTGAAAATAAGTTCTTGACGTTTTCTTTTATAGCATTTTGCACTGTATAGTGTTTTCCAATAATAGAATCCATTTTTCTAAACTTATATTTTGAGAACATTTATTCTCTATTTTTCTTGTTTTCGAGTTTTCTTAATAAATTTCTGTTTGTTTCCATCCCACCAAAATGGAATGTCTAGTGGAGAAAGATGAGCATTTTCGGTGTCTTTTTTTCTAGCTTTCAACCAAGGTTCCAAGGCCACAAAAGCTGCGCATGATACTCGCGCTGTGTATGGAAGGGGCACCATAGCTCAAAACACCGCTCGTTATCGGTATGCCAAATTCAAAAATAAAAAGTTTGACCTCAAAGACTCACCTTGTCCTTGTCGTTCAGTTGAGAACGATGAAGAACGATTAAATCATCACTTTGCCCAAAAATCCTCGTCAAAACACAAGGGAACTGGCAATGTAAATGGAATGCTCCTACGCTGCTAGCCAGAAGCATCTTCACTCGATGGGAGAGGTTGAGAAGCATGGATCATGGGTTCCGCATGCCTTAAGTGACTGCAACCAGCCACAATTTCCGTCGGATTGCTGGTTCGTCACCCCTCAACTCATGAACAAAAGCAACAATTTCTTTACAGAATCACTAGCTACTAGAAATGAAAACTGGTGCCTGTGCATCAGTAAATGCTATGAGTGGAGTTGCTTAATACTGATGCAAAATTGAAGCCCTTTTTGTTTGAGTTAAGCGAGTCAAAGCAGGGTAGTGTTTTCCTACGAAGCATTGAAAATATTGCTGAACGTTGGGAAAAGTTATACATAACAATGAAAAAAAAAAACGGCAAGGAGTTAATTTTCACACTTTACCTCCAATGGCTGAGATTCCATCTGAAATTTTAAAAATACAAAAGAAATTTGTGTGTATCTGGGTTCCTACAATGGTAGAAAGATGAAACGTGCCTGTTAAAGTTTCGTTTATAAGCTTCAAGACTGTACAACACACTCAGTCACAGAGTACTATATACAAGGGATAAAAAAGCGGCGAATAAACGAGCAAGAAAATTTATTAAATTTATATTTGAATTTTTCTTTTATGAAACGTATAATAACTAGAGTGCCTGCGCTGTCAAAATTGACAGCGAAGAATTTGTGATGACCCGCCTTCATTGATCATAATTTTCTTATTAACTTTCTTATGTTTGATGCACTGCAACTGTGAACCTGAATTATAGAAAATAGCAGCTAAGCAAGCTAGGCTAAACAATGTCAAGCTTTTATTTGGTGATACGCTGAAAAGCATTTTTTTTGGCTTGCAGTCGATATTGCTCCTAATAAATGCTGAGCTCTGTATCCAAGATACTCAATGATGTCATATAACTCAGATGCGCTTTTCTCAAGTGGAGAGTTGTTCTGTTGAAAGAAAAATCCAAATTAGAGAAAATTATTTTCTGCCAAGAAATTGTTGGGTTCTTTGCTAGCCTGCTGACCGCTGAAGAATATCTTGTCACTTGCTTCGATGATTATGCAGTCATTAAGAGCATCAGCCTATACTCAGGGCATTGGAGTAAACTAAATAGTATATTTACTCCAGCTCAGGGCAACTGAAGTTTGGATGAAGAAAACCTCAGAGGAGAGTACGAATCACGATGCAAGAGAGTGCTTAGAGAAGCTGTGTGTGTCTACATTGAGCGGACTTCAGCGTTTGCCAAGAAAGAAAAGCATCAGATCTACGTTTGCCACCATCTGCAACCTGGGCTATTTTCTACTTATAAGTAGTCAATGAAGCAAACAAACATATGTTTCGAGATATGTAAAAGTGATAAAAAATCAGATTCTATTACTGCGCTAACAGAAGTTGAAAATAGTTTCATTGTTTCATTGTCAAGAACTGTTTCAAATAAGAAATTAATTCAGATTAAAAGATAAGAATTTCACTTTTGCCATCTTCTGCAAACTGGCAATCGATCCCCATGAAAACGCGACTTAGTTACAAAATCTGCAACCCTGCTTATTTTTCGCCTATTTCATGAAGAAGAGTGTGACACGAAACAAACAAAAATAATAATAAACAAATAGATAAATTGATAATTCTAATGCTAAGTATGACCGTCACGTGTTTATATATTTATTTATATTTGTTGAATAGCTGATACCCAGGTTCATGCTTTCGAAGGCTTAAGTGTTTCAATTGAATTTTAAGATGTATTGGCGGAGCTTTCGACTGTCCAAACTATAAGCGTTTTCAAGGCAAAACTTTGGACATCCGCGAGTTATACTATGTTCAGTTTTTGTGCACACTACGTATCTCTGACCTGGAAGTATAGATTTTTCAAAAATTATTTTCTTGGAGAGGTCAGACGCATTAGTTCATACCAATGCTTTTTTCTATCCAAACATTTAAAGACCTTAAACAATTATTGTCAATGTGGTTAAACATAATTCTTTACTCTTTGATTCAAGGGCTTTAAAAGAGAAGAATGGTACTAAACAAACAACGTCATATGACTTTATTTGCCAATGACTATTATGTCCAGTTTCACGGACATCTTGGAATACTAAAGAATTGACCTATTACTTCGATACATTAGTTTGATGCTCGTCTTAACGTTACGGCCTGTCTCTCCAACATACACTTTTTCACAAGTATTGCAATTCAGTAGATAGATGACATTCGATCGTTCGGACGGAAATTTCTTGTCTATAAGATGACATAACTGCTGACGGAGAGTGTTTTCTGGTTTCTTTGCTAGTTGTACGTTAAAGGGCTTTGGTATTCTGTTTACGCGTTCCGGTGTGCCTTTTACAAAGTGGCACTGATGTATTTGACAGAAGATGGAATTGGTTGAGTGGATAGTTGTCAGCTTGGCGCTGTCGCTTTTGTTTTTGAATTGTATGTTTTACAAGTTTCTTGGGATAGTCGTTCCTTGCAAGAAAAGATGTTATATTTTACATTTCATTTTCCAGTTGATGTTCACTTCACAGTTTAAAAGCTCTTGTTTTTAAAGAGTTTATTACGCTCATCTTTTGATTAACAGGGTTGTTTGAGCTAAAGTCTAGGTGTAGGCCGGTCTGGCTTGGTTTGCGAAAAAATTGAGAAAGTCAGAGGGGTGTTATCCTCATAATGGATAGTTAGATCCAGGAAGTTTATCTTATTACTAGTGGAACCAGTGGAAGTTCCACGGTTGAATAAAGTCTATACCCTTAAAAATAAAGGAAACTACGTTACACTACTGCAATTTACCCGAATTTAACCTAATGTAGCTTTTCTAACGAAACACACCCAGTCTAAGTGAACGCCTGTCACTCAACACTGACGATATCTTTCTAACTCAATAATGTCTGTTTACCCTAACAAAATAATTATATTGTATACGCTAACTTATCCCGTAGGCGACCCGTGAGAATTCTGCGATTAGTTAACGTTCTCACTTTGTAAAATGTAGCAATCCTAAGATACGTTATTATAACTCATCTTAGCTTGACCTAACGCAGCTCATGTAACCTTACCTACCCCGTAAATAACGCTAATCACAGGGTTTTGAGGTCAAATATGACGGCAGTAATTTTTAGATTAAGCTTTTTATTGTTCCCATTCCTAGTATAGCTTTTGCTGCAAAATTAGTCTCATCCCTGCAGGCCTGATCTTTCATTATTGAAACGCAAGTAGTACTACCATGGGTTTCGCGAAAGCAAAATATCCCCCTTGTAAGATAAGAGGGAATACCAGCTTGGAATAATATTGAGAAAACGTTGAGCAGCACTAAAAAATATAGTTCAGTCAAAAGAATTCCCCTTAAATGCTCAGAGCTAACTGTAAGCTAGATAACAGCCGACAGATGGTTCTGAAGCGTCGAAATTTGGCTGTAATGTAAATTCAGTATAAAAAACCGCCAGTTCAGCTTGAAGTTTCTACTACTTCTAAGAGATTCAGCTAAAAAAAAACATTAGTGAAATGGATTACGCACGAGAGGAAAGAAAACCAACAAAGACTGAATCTCTCGAACTGCAAAGAAGCTGAGAAGAATTTCATCTAAAAATATGCGACATAGCTTAGGCCCGACAGGATCAAAAACTCTATCAAAGATATTGCCTTAGACGAATCCCGTCTAACGAACCATGGGAGCGATCCTCCGTTCCCATCCAATGACGCTGCTATGGATGCAATCGAAAGCTGTTCAAATTCCATCGAACAGAAGCAATGTTCTTCACTGATATCTCAGACCCGTATCATCGTAAGTGCCCTTTCTAATAGTGGAGGAATTTGTGCAAATTCGACAGAAAAGAAGAATTGTTCTTCAATTATGATGCCCTCGGAACCATATCATGCATACAAAAGTGGAAAAATGTCCAAAGTCAGGGAGTGAATCTTCTACGTAAGTCCTGCGAGAAGTGGCAGCTAAAATTTGAACTTTACTCTTTCTATTCTTCTGCAGCGTATTCTAACTACTTATCTGACTGGCCCTATTGAGAACGTCAGGCGCCTCTAGTAAAGCGAACAAAATATGTTTAGGAAGAAATGAAAAGCGGTAGAAAAGATACGATCAAAATGGTCTTTATGTCTTTGCTTTGAAAGTGACTGAATTTTTTTCAAGAAGCGCTAAAGAAGACAGCTAGGGCTGAACTTCATTCCAATGAAAAAAATCAGAGCTTCTTACACGTTGAATTTCTCACTATCTTATATTGAAAAGCGTAACGTGCAGACACATGGATGGACGGACGTTCAGACGGATGGAGCCTCAAACAGAATTATAATATAGATTGGCTTCGGCTTCGTATGTAAACTTGATGTTTGGATTGACTTCGTTTATGGAAGCAAACAAAGTTATTCAACCAATTTTCTAGAATGACTGCATGGACGTCATCCATGTGTCTTAAGCTATGTTTTCCAGAAAATAGTAGGATTTTGTGAATTTGAAATATTTTTTCTTCTATAATTTGCATCGCGGCTTCTGCGATAGCAATCAATACGCTGTTTCCCATCGGGGTTCCTTGGATTTGTTTAAATATATTGTAGTTCCAGTGGAAAACCGTAAAATTTTAACAAAGGTGCACTCAGTCTTTGCTGGTTTTCTTTCCTCTCGTGCGTAATCCATTTCACAAATGTCGTTGAGGAAGAGAGGGCGGTGCAGTTTTTTCCATTCGTTGTTCCTGTTGACTAAGTGAATACGAAGCCGAAGCCAATAATAAGATAAACTTCCTGGATCTAACTATCCATTATGAGGATAACATCCCTCTGACTTTCTCAATTTTTTCGAAAACCAAGCCACACAGGTGAAGCAAATTCACTCTTCCTTGCAATTACTGAAACACACCTAAATGAGGGTATCTGTGATGCTGAGGTCAAAATGGAAAACTATACTTTGCACAGGTGTGACCGCGAAAACCGTAAATGCGGCGGAGTAGCATTGTATGTGAGAGAACAGCTTGGCTCACACGTTCTACAGAAATTCTCGAATAGCATGTGTGAAATTCTAATTTCAGCATTTTGTAAGTATGTTCATCATTTTTAAGTGGTTCTAAAATGATGAACATACTTACAAAATGCTGAAACGTGTTGGGTCCTATTCCAACAGGCACCTTTACGGCCTCCCAAAAATACACAAATCGACCACAGATCCACCACTACGACCAATAATCAGTATGTCAGGCACCGTAACTCATGACCTTGCTCAATATTTGAACAGTATCATCCAGCCCTATGTCAATACGTCCTACATAATCAGATCAGGTGACGAATTTCTTGTATACGTCCAGAACCTAACTATCGATCATGGACACACCATAGCATCCCTAGACGTCGAAAGTCTCTTTACAAACGTGCCAGTGGAAGCAACGATCAACATTATCATCGACGCAGCTTACAGTCATCCTACAATCCCACCTCCAGCCGTGCCAAGAGAACTTTTGTAACAGCTGCTTCAAATCTGCACTACAGAAACCCCATTCAACTTCAAAGGGAACACCTACATCCAGCACGACGGTGTATCTATGGGTTGCCCATTGGGTCCCACTTTTGCCGATTTCTATATGTCT
>LQNS02278159.1:27225582-27253127 GCA_001587735.2 Parhyale hawaiensis
CACATCACCAAACCTCACATCACCAAGCCTGACATCACCAAACCTCACCTCACCAAATCTCACCACAACAAACCTCACATCACAAAACCTCATATCACCAAACCTCACATCGCCAAATCTCATCGCACCAAACCTCACATCCTCACCACACCAAACTTCACATCACCATACCTCACATCACCAAACCTCACATCACCAAACCTCACATCACCAAACCTCACCTCACCAAACCTCACCTCACCTAATCTCACCACACCAAACCTCACATCACCAAACCTCACATCACCAAACCTCACATCACAAAACCTCACATCACAAAACCTCACATCACAAAACCTCACATCACCAAACCTCGTATCACAAAATCTCACATCACCAAACCTCACATCACTAAACCTCACATCACCAAACCTCACATCACCAAACCTCACCGCATCAAACCTCACCTAATTTAATGTCACCACGCCAAACCTCACATCACAAAACGTCTCATCACCAAACCTTACCTCATAAAGCCTCACATCACCAAACCTCACCTCACCAAACCTCTCCTAACCTAATCTCACCACATCAAACTTCACATCACCAAAACCTCACATCACCAATCCTCACATCATCAAATCTCGCTTCACCAAATCTCACCACACGAAACTTCGCATCACAAAACCTCACATCACCAAACCTCACCTAACCTAATCTCACCACATCAAACTTCACATCACCAAACCTCACATCATCAAATCTCACCTCACCAAATCTCACCACACCAAACTTCGCATCACAAAACCTCACATCACCAAACCTCTATCACCAAACCTCACCTCACCAAACCTCATATCACCAAACCTCACGTAACCAAACCTCACCTCACCAAACCTCACATCACCAAACCTCACCTCACCTAACCTAACTTAACCCAAACTGGTTTCACCTAACATGATCTCACCTAACCTCACATAAACTTATCACACCTAACCTAACATCGCCTAAACTGATCTCACATAAACTGATTCCAAGTAACCTAGCCTCATCTAACCTAACCTCACCTATTATCAATTCACTTAACTTCACCAAACCTAACCACCCCCAAACTGGTCTCACCTAACCTGGTCTCACCTAAACTGGTCTCACCTAACCTGATGTCACTTAACCTGACGGCACCCAACCTGGTCGCACCTAATGTAAGCTCTTCTAACCAAAATCTAACTTGACTTAAAACGTCACATGAGCCATTTCTTGGGTTCTTGCTACCCTCGTTGGCAGAGGCAAATGCTGCCGCAGATCAAATTTAGCTTAGCACAATTTCTGTTAGTTTACAGAGATTATTTGCTGTCTTCAAAATATATTAGCAGAGCTCTCAAATGTAACGTCAAGAGAAAGATACCGCCCAGTCAACAACTCAATTAAAGGTTGTTCATCGAAATACCTCGCTGCCCTATCTGAAACTGAAGCGCGATTATCCAACTCCCACTGAGATATAGCCCGCCTAAGATCCCGGCCTCTGCCCCGTCCAAATCCGGCCCTAATGTTTTCCAAAAGTGCTTCTGCTCCGGTTCTCTTCCACCACAGCCAAGCCCCGGCCTTTTACCGTGACGCAGCCGGGGCTATGGCCGAGACTCCTGTTTTCCTCGGCAGCTGTTGAAAGGAAAAATCCTGAAATGTAATCTTAATACATTCTTTGATGCACTTACAAACTAGAGCATTTTGAGAGCGCATGCCTCCGTCAAGCAAGGCATCGGTAAGGGAAAATCCAAATCGATTCTGAAACCATTCTTTTCTTTATATCAACACCAAAATTACAATGTTTGTTCCTGTCGATAGCATTAACATCTTCAGTAATTTTCTTGAAGATCCGTTCATAACTGTTTGAATTAGGCTGCTAACAAACATTCTGACAAACATTAGTCAAACACACAAACGGACTAACCGATCATCACCAGAATTTAATCATTTATGTATTTTTTCATTACTAGCAAGTACTGTCAATTTTATAAAGATCAATGTTTTCATTTTTTGTCTAATTATCGGTCTCAAATTCTAAATGTATGGACAAATATTTACGAATTTTAGAGAATTTGTTAGGTATGTTAGGAAGAGGAGATGACCACCTTTTGGTGAAAATCCGCTCTCTGTTCATTTCTTTGTTCGCCTCTTTTGCTTCTAAATGCCACAACTAAAAAAATGATTAACGGTTATCAGTAGTTCGGCATAACACGAAAAATAAATGAACAAATTTTCTTGACAATTATTTTAACCATTTCGAGGCCTCTGAGTTTGATTTTATGCTTGATAGCAAAATAACTAAAAAAGTATGAAACGGATCTTTATGAAATTTGCAGAAATCGGTAGGCCCTATTCATGTTTAGGAGAAAGGTACGCCTAAGAAATTTATTATTGGGTCGACTTTGATCAAATTTTCACAATTCATGGAAAAACGAAAAATACATCGATTTTGTCCACGCACTTATTTGCGTTTAGTTGATAGTTTTTGGAGAAAATTCATGGCTTTTATATTTTTCACAGATTTCATTACTTCCGCCAAGGAGGTTATGCTTTCTTTGGCTTTGTCTGTCTTTCTGTCTGTCTGTTTTTCTGTCTCTCTCTCTGTCACCAAGATAACTCATAAAGTTATGGACAGATTTGGATGAAATTGACAGGGTTTGTTAGTTATGTTGAGAGGAACAGATGATTAACATTTGGTGAAGATCCGTCCATCCGTTTATTTGTTTGTCTGCCTTATTTATCTCAATGCCATAACTCAAAAAATTATTAATGGATTTTTATGAAATTTATATGAGTTGTTAGGTGTATCATGAAGATTAAATGACCAAATTTAATTTTTGTTATGATCCGTTTCTTCGTTCGTTTGTTTGTCACTGTTTTTGATTTATACATGTTAGCTTTGTTTGTATGCTTGACTCATATTTGTCATAATGCTTGTTAGCAGCAAAAGTCAATAAGTTTATGAACAAATTTTCGAAAAAAAAAAAGAAATTAATGAATGTGTTAACACTGTTGAAGGGCACAAAGGATTAGATTTTGGTAATGATACAAAGAAAATCATGGTCTCAGAACCAATATTATTTTTTCGTAAACGTTGCCTTTCTTTGCGGAGGTATGGGTGCTCAGAGTGCTCTAGTTGTTTTATGTAGTTTCGTACAAATCCCTACTCTTAGAGTTTTTGTATTGGAATAAACAAATGTTGCTTTTGAAGAGCAAATATGTCTCCTAAAGCAATCAGCTCGTTTGTTTTTTAATTATAAATTTGAATTGTTATAAAAAATAGTTGAATTTTCAATCCATTTTAGCCTGTATATAGAAAACTATTTCGATAAACCGAAAAAAAAGAAGTGTTTGCACTTTCAAATTTTTTTTTCTTGCACAAAAACTCCAGGAAGCGTAAGGATTTAAAGTGTGAAGAATGCAACTTTCCAGGAATGCAAAATGAAGTAAAATTTCTGATTTATGCTTCCCATCGCTAAAATATGATAAAATGTATGCTTCCATTATATTCCTTAGATAAAATATACTTATTAGTACCTCTGAACGTCAATTCTCAATATTATTTACTCCAAAAAAGAAAACAAACTGATACCCACTTACCATAATGTCCTTCGATGGAAATTTTCAGTAAATGCATGAAGACTGATGCAATGCATATCTGAATATATTCTTCAGAAACATCCTCTGCATGGTTTATTCATATAAAATAGTCGATTTGTAACAAGTACTACAAAGTTTTTATACACTAGTTACATATTTTCTCAATTTAATAGTTACCGGGACAATAGTTTGGTCCATTTCAGGCCCCTCCACATGAGGTCTTTTGATTTTCCACTCATTGATTTGACAGATGTCCTTCGTTTTTTTTATTTTATAGGGGGGAGGCTCCAATTTAACCCCCTCCCCCCTTTGAAGGGCTTATAGTTTCCCCTGGCCACAAAAATTTAACATATGCTATCTTACATTCCATAGAATATTTTTAACACAAAAAAAATCATATTTTTGACCCATTTTAGGACCCCCCGCCCTGCCTTGATAACATATGTATATGATCGAATGTTGGTGATGGTCTTTTTGTTCCTTCGTGTGTTTTACTAATGTTTGTCCAGATGTTTGTCAGCTGCATAACTCACAAAGTTATGGTCGGATCTTCAAGAAAATTGCAGAAGCTGTTATTGCTCTCAGAAGGCACAAATTATCAGATTTTTTAGTTGATACAAAAAAAAATCCTAGTTTCAGAACTAATTTGAATTTTTCAGTAAGGTTGCATTGCTTGGCGGAGGTATGCTCTCTCAGAGTGCTCTTGTCTACATTTGAAACGTAATCGTATTGTTTGAGGGAAAATCAAATATATTCATGACGTATATGTTAGTTATAACTTCCTCTAAGGAGCCTATGATTTCGTCGACTTTGTGTTTTTGTCTGTCCCTTTGTCTGTCACCGAGATAACTCACAAAGTTATGAACGGATCTCTACGGATCTTACAGGGATTGTTAAGTATGCTAACAGGAACAGATAACTAACTTTTAGTGAAGATCCGTTCATATATTTGCTTGTTTTTTGCCTGCCATGTTTCCCTAACGCAATACATCAAAAAGTTAGGAACGATTTTCTACAAAATTTGCATGAGTTGTCAGTTATATTTCGAAACGTAAACGACAATTTTTTTTTTGTTTTGGCAATATATCATTTCGTTTGCTTATTTGTCTCTGTATTTGATTTCATACTTGTCAGCTAAATAACTTAAAACTTCATAAACGGATATATATGAAATTTCTAGGAATTGTTAGTAATATTAAGAGACATGACTGAATCAATTTTTGTGATGATCGGACGGTCTGTTTGTGTGTTTGACTATAAGCTCGTAGGATTATCTGTTAGAAACATATTTTGAAAGTTTATTGATGGATCTTCAACAAAATTGCACAGCCTGTAATTGCTATTGAAAGGTATGTATGATTAAATTTTGGTGTTAATACTAAGAAAATCATAATTTCAAAACGAATTTGAATTTTTCATTACCGTGGCCATGCTTGGTGGAGGTATGTACACTCAGGGTATTATAGTTTAGTTTGAAATTGATTTAGGTAATTGAGACATTACCCTACTTCAATTTGAACTTGTCGCTCTTAACTGGAAGTTAAATCCTGTTAGCTTCTATAAGAGAACTGTGGTTATGTATACCTCCGCAAAGGAGGTCATGTTTTCGTTCAGAGTGTCTGTCTGTTTGTTTGTCTATCATCAAGATAATTCAAAAGTTATAGACGGATCTTTACGAAATTTATAGGGATTGTTAGGTATGTTAGGAAAAACATATGATACTCCTTATTGTGAAGATCTGTTCATCCGTTTGCTGTTTGTCCGGTTATTTTTTCTTAACGCTTTAACTCAAAAAGCTATGAACGGATTTTTACCTCCGCAAAGGAATTATGTTTTCGTCGTGTTTGTCTGTCACCAAGATAACTGAAAAAGCTATGAACCGATTTGGACGAAATTTACAGGGATTGTTAAGTATGTTAGGAGGAATATATAATTAACTTTTGGTGAAGATATGTTCATCCGTTTGTCTCTTTGCCTACCTCATTTTTTTTTTTCAATGCCGTAACTCAAAAAGTTATGAATGGATTTTTATGAAATTAACATGAGTTGTTAGGAATATAACGAAGAGTAAATGACCAAATTTTGGTAATGATCCGTTGGTTCGTTCGTTTGAGACTGTTTTTAATTCTATGCTTGTTAGCACAATAACTCAATAAATAATGAATGGATCTTTATGAAATTTGTAGGGGTTGTTAGTAATGTTAAAAGACATAAATGATTAAATTTTGGTGCAGTTCGGTTGGTTCGTTTGTATGTTTGACTCAAGTTTATTTTAACTTTTGTTAGCAGTATAACTCAAAAAGTTATGAACGGATCTTCAAGAAAATTGCACAAGCTTTTATTATTATAAAAAGGCACAAATGATCAGATTTTGGAGTTTATACAAGGAAAATTATGGTTTCAGAGCCAATATGAATTTTTTGCTACCGTTGCTTCGCTTGGCGGAGGTATGCGCTCTTAGAATGCTATAGTTAGGTGATATACATGAGTTGTTAGGTAACGCGCGAAGAGCAAATGACGAATATTTGCATCGATTTCTTTATCCGTTTGTTTGTTTGTCTGTGAGTTTGAATTTCTGCTTGTTAGCAAAATCAGTCAGAAAGTTAGAAAGGATCTTTATGAAATTTACAGAACTTGTTAGTCATGTTTAAAACACGAATGATCAAAATTTGGTGATGATCAGTTTGCCCGTTTGTGTGTTTGACTAATATAAGTAGCGTAACTTCCAAAGTTATGAACGGATCGTCGTAAAAATAACAAAAGCTGTTATTATTGGCAAAAGGCACAAATGGTTAGATATTGGTGCTGATTCAGAGGAAATAATTGTTTTAGAAGCAATGTGAACTTTTTATTGCGTTACTTTGCTTGTCAGAGGTATGCGCTCTCAGAGTACTCTAGTTCTTTCTGCTTTCTCTTATTTTTTCTTTTTTATTTTTCCCTTTTTCTTCCAGTCACTTATCATTTATTCAGACTTAAGAGTTTCAGAGCAATGGCATGGCTTGGCATAAAAAAATTCTGTGCATATATATTTGTAATATCTCATATAAATATATGTAGGCCTATATATATATATAATGATATATAATATAATGATATGGAAATAGGTGATATTTTTCCTGAAAGGGGATATCTGGTGTCGGATTAATAAACATTCTGTAATTAAGAAGAAACAGAGCTTTAAAAATAACTTGACCTGCAGATTCTACTGAATTTCTAAGTATGCTGTAGCTATAACTTGAATAGAGAAACATTGGTGTTCGTACCGGCTACAGCGAGGCCGCGAGGGCGTCAAGTGCGGCAACATAAACAAAAGTGAGCAGACAATGGGGAGCGTATAAGCAGAGATAAGGCGATACTCAACAGGTAGGGGCATGTGTGGGCCTCAGCTCTCCTAGAGCGTACTCACGACGCAGCTACCATAGCCTGAGCTGTGAACGTGGCGGGTATTCCTCGTGCCTGAACATGGCCCTTAACGCTCGGCACCACGGACAGGTGGTGAAAACCCTAATGAAGCATTACGCAACACCGGGAAGCCCGAAAATCTGCTAAAGAATATCTAACAAAAAGCCATCAACAGCTGACTTAAACGCCTGCAGGCCAACACGACCGAAAGCCGATGCCGCCATTAAATTCCAAACCCCAACAGACTAAGGCATGAAGCACCGACTGAACTGACGAGTTCTGCATCTAACACTCTTCAGTGTGAAAGAGTGCGCATCAACCGCAGCACAAACAGATCATCACAGAAATTTTATTATTTATTCTTCGTTATATTTTAAGAACTCATGTAAATTTGATAAAATTCCATCTATAACTTCTTGAGTAACGGAGCTAAGAAAAAAGAGGCAGACAAACAAACAAACTGTTGAACCGATCAAAACCAAAAGTTAATCATCTGTAACTTCTACCATGTCCAGCAACACTGTGAATTTCGTAAAGATTCGCCAAACAGACAAACAGAATAGCAGACCAACACGACAAAAACATAACTTCCCTGGCGGAGGTAACTAGTACCTCTGGTGCGCATTAATTTCCCCGGTAAAACAAGCGCCGACTTAGGATCTGGGCTGAGGATAGAAGCCGTTGTTGTAAGCAGTCATAATTAAAATCATCGGGAGCTGCACTCCGATACAACGAGCACAAGCAAAAATTGTTCTGTCCGCCTCAAATCTTAAAACACCATTGTCTCATAAAACACACATTCATGCGCTGCTTGCCTATGAGCGCAAAAGCAATTCCTATCATATATTTTGCTCGAGTGAGGGATTCTCGACGTACTGGTGCTCTTCATGAGTTTGCCTCGGAACCAGTACGATGCCCTACAATCCAGTATTCTCGTTTCGTTTTTTTTATCTTATGTAGATGTCTAGATTGGTCTTGACGGCTCTGCCTCTGTTGGTGCGGGTATTGGCAGCTTTAAGCAATCTGTAAACAGAGTTATTCTGTAATCTCTAATCTATACTTTCTTCTTTCTCTTGCAGGGCTGGTTGCGTGGGGTTTGATAACCTTATGGAGTTTCCTCCGTTCTCACGTCTCCAGTCTAGTATATCTTAATAATATGGCCATGACCCGAAATCCAGGCCCAGATTCAAGAGGCCTGCCGAGAGAGAATGGATAACCTGCAGGGTGTCGTGTCGTGCCTCCTACCTGACAGACACCAACGTCTCGGAATAGCGCACACCAACACCACGTGACACGAAGCCGAGCTCAGCGAGGTTCGCTTCGAGTCCTGTAAAATTCCAATAAAGGAGACGACACCCCGATCCGGTTCTTGGTTTCTTTTCACATTCCCACACAAAAGTAAGTATGAAACGAAGATAAAAACAGAAAACACAAATGGGTAATGGCAAAAAACCTATAAAGATATGATGAGCACCGACAGAAGCCGGTCCACTCGGCCGACCTGCTGTGCCGAGCAAGGCTTAGACAACCCCGGGTTCACATGGCTATTGAGGACGACAGTCGCGATGGACATGTGGGTGTCTTCACCAACCTCCCATGGCCCTGCCGCTCACAGTACGGAATTAGGACAGAAGAAAATTAGAAAAAAAGAAGAAGAAAGAGTCTCGATTGTGCCATCAAGAAGTAGTGAGCGGAGCTGACTATGTAATAGCGGGCACGGCTGCGACAACTGCCAGGTGAGCTCCTCTCTGATAGCCGTTGGCTCTTGGAGCTCATCCGCCTTCCACACACAGAAAAATGGTTGTTTGCCATTAAGCAAAATTAGTTAACTGTAAACTACCTTGTCGTTTGAATTTGAGTCAATGCGCATTGTCGTTTGTGATGAACAACAGATGAACAAGAGCGTTGTGACGAACAACAGATGAACAAGAGCGTTGTGACGAACAACAGATGAACAAGAGCGTTGTGATGAACAACAGTGTCTTTTACAATTATTTATAATTGCTTTGTAGCTAAAATATTACGTCGTTAGTGATAAGAAACCAAGTGTTTTTTTTATCGTAAAGAACATACTTTTCTGCGTGCACGTGCATTTCCTGACTTGGGCGTTACCACAACCCCCCTTTCTAGTGGCTCACACCCGCCAAGCGGCCGACGGTAGCCAATGAGAAGTGATACAAGTTTAGTCGCTTGAAGTCGACATTGCCGAAGTCGCCTCTTACGCAACGGGGAGGACAGGAGTGGAACTTTAACGCCTCCACTCCAGGACTATGAGTACATTCTAAAATTCGCCTTTACGCAGCTTGTAACACTCATCACTTTAAAGAAATGTCTCAGACTACCCCAAAAGTTACGATTATTATTTTTGAAGGTAACCCCACTTTTATGATTTTTATGGCACTTGCATTAAGACTGATTTCTTACAGTCATATTATTCTGGGTTTCACGACAAACATTGTTGGTTCCTTTTCTTCCCATGCATATTGAAAGGCTGGCTAGTTCTTCTTCAGAAATTCCCAAGCTAGACAATGTCACAGTAGTACGGTACGCTTTGCAACGAATCTCTGCCAGTCCAGTCCGCAGCAGATGGTTATTTAACCGATGAAACTCGACGCTGTGAAAATTCTGATGTGAAGACTGGTGCAACAAAACGTCACCACGTACTAGATTTTCATAACACGCTGTAGACGGAACAACAGGTCTAATCCCAGAGGGGGGCTGGAAACACAACGTTGAAGATTCACGACGGGAAGATTGATGCATAGCAAAGGCCGCCACTTACTAAACTGGGTAACTGGCCGTGGAGAAAATAACAAGCCCACTCTCAGAGAGGGACCGCAACCAGTGGCTTAAAAGGCGAATCCCGTCACAGGCGCGCTCCATGAGGGGAAACGCGCAATCTTGCTTCCACTAGAATCTTTCCGAGACCTAATGCCTCTTTTTGAGCAAGACCTGAGTTGTACTATTCGGCAGCTATCGAACCACCCCTCTTCGTATTCAGCCAAAGTAGTGTGCATAAGGCCTTTCTGTTCTCGATTAGGGACTGACAGATTCAGCTTGTCTCCTCATTTTCTGTATTTACATCATGGGAAACTAATTTAACGCAAGAGATTCACCTTCCCAATTTGACAATATAAAAAAATTTTACTCTCTTCGCAGAATATTTGCTAACACCTTACACTTTGTTGGTCCATTTATTCGAAAACGAAGGCTTGCCCTCACATCAGCAGCACATTGTTCTGTGTGACAGCTGAGTACTTCTATGTCGTTGTTACTACAGTTGTGCCTTCAGAAACTTAATCTATCATCAAATGCATCACGAAAACTTAATTCTTTGCTAAGATCATAACACAAAGGTTCTTAATTCTAAACGATATTCTTAAAATTATCGAAATGAGCTTGAAAGGGAAGAGTTATTATGCTCTGAAGTTAAGAAAAAAGTTTCGTAAAAGAGCTGCGTGTATTCATTTTCGCTGATGACTTGGTGCAGCAATTAATCAAATGAAATAACATATCAGAAGACATTACTTTAGTCTGAATATTAACTATGATGCAACATTATCGTAGCAAGCCATCATTTACTGTGCTATGAGCAGCTCGCATCGGCAACCTTTCGGTGTTTGGTCATTTCTCTCACTTTGGTTGGGATCCTGAAGATGACTCAACTAATTTGCTGCATTATGTAAGTTTCAAACTTGAAGCAATATAATTGAAGATAAACGCAGTGATATGTCCTCTCTACGGGCCTAATGAAGTGTCCACAAGGCACTGGCTCAAACTAAAAAAAAAAAAAAAAGAAAATACTTCAGACCAGGCCTGGAAAGACGGAGTTGGTATTTAGTGCCCGATTGGACTTCCGACAGCTACTTTACAACATCTAAACCGTTTTCGAGATATATTCAATTTTTCATGTTAAGTTGTAATTATGAGAGCTAGCTACTAGTAGCTCAAGCCGGCATTGTCAATGGCGGCAGATAATTAGTACTTCACAAAAACACCCGTTGTCTCTTGTGCTCTTTACTTCTCAGAGGGCTTCTTATTTGATAACACAGCATTCTGCCTCAAAAAACTTGAAACATATTGTATGGCGCAGTCAAGTGGCATCTTTGAACATATCGAAACACTGTCATGCAGGCGAGCTCAGGTCCCTCACATAGAGCTTTTGTGGGCGACCCCCGTGTCCTAGATACCGCCTCCAGCGCGAGAATTCCTTCCTACGATATTAGCATTGAGCGTGTAATGAAAAATATCAATATATTTATCACTAAATCAGTGAATGGGTGGGTAAGTGTGAGTGGGTGAGTGACTGAGTGGGTGGGTGGATGAGTGAGTGGGTGAGTGAGGAGTGAGCAAGCAAGCAAGAAAGTAAGCAAGCGAGCAAACAAATAAATACAACACGACGCGAATTATTTTATAGTGCATATTGAAAATGTTTAGAAAACCTTTTGTTTCATGTGGCTCAATCCGCTAGTTTTACATTGGAAGTGAGTAGCTTGTACAAATAGAGTCTTGCCTAATGGTTATTACTGATACTAGCTGTACCCGTGAAATTTTCACGGTTTTGCAAGGCCTTTCAAGTGGATCCCTGAAACTTCACATTTTACCATGGCGATTGCGCAGCTACTTTACAACACTGGGACTCAATGTGCAATATTCTAAGACTAGCGTCTTTACTAATGATAATTCCTACAAGCTCCCCAGCCTACCAAAGCAGTTAAATCCCACCGTAGCAGCAAACAACGATACAGGCTCCAACACATTTTTTATATGTAAAAGTTCAGACTTTGCCCAGTGGCACCGGGGATTGTTGATCCCAACCGTATCATATATACGTCAGCTTTCTTATGCAGCCTGATACACGTCAATATTTTACCTACTTTTCTTCCAAGCTATTTGACCGATGACAGCCGTTGAGCCTTAATTATTGCCTCTAATTTCCTTGTATTTATTAGTGAAGAGCGTGATACAAAAGGTACTAGTTTATTAAAATATAAATTTTGTACAATAAATAATAAAATAAATCCGTCGTGTGTTTATTTGTTTATATATTTCGTGTCATGCTCTGAACGAAATAAATACGAGAAAAATAGGCCAGGTTGGAAATCTTGGTATCCTTTTTCCATCTGATGGAATTCAGGCGGCAATAAGTAAATCAGCTTTCAGAAGATGGTCAAATTGGGAGTACATTTCGTTATTACACTGAATGCACTTCTTGCTCTCCCGGCCTCACTCGCCGTTCCCATGGAGTCCTTTATTCATGACTTTTTCTCTACAACAAAATTATATTTTCTTCTGTTCATGATGTACACATTCAGCAGATACTCAACGAAGCGCAGAGGAACAGATTTTTCCTGGTGTAGTCACCAGTCACGGGTGGCGCATAAGTTACACCCCTTAGTTTATCTGAATACCGTATCTATTCTACCAAATAACATTCTAAAAGGGGTATAATTCATGAGCCATCCTTTAGTAATTCTTCACCACGCCTCCGTTTGTATTTCAATAACTTACGAATTTGCCAGAACACAGGTCACGGTAGGTACAGCTTCTCTCCTGGATCAGTCCGGGCCGAGAAATTTTCTTTGAATCCACAACATCAATTTTCTACTAGAAGATTTCGCAGAGTGTCTGCAGTAATTGCGCTGCTAAAGCTCAATCACCGTAAGCTTCATCGTAGATAGGTTAAATAGGGAGCAGTGTGAAGCAAATAGTAATTCTTGTTAAATCTATATTATAATTCTGCTTGAGGCTTCATCCGTCCTTCTGTCCCTACGTGTCTGCACGTACGCTTTTTAATATAGGATAGGGGAATTCAACTTGAAGGAAGCTCTGATTTTCGAATGAACGAAGTTTAACCATAGCTGTCTTCTCTAGCGCTTCTTGAAAAAAAAAAATCAGTCAATTTCAGAGCAAAGACCTGAAGACCATTTTATTCGTTTCTGATTTCCTGCTTTTCATTTCTTATACAACGCTCTACATTCGCTTTGCTCGGGGCGCACGACGTTTTTAATACGGCCAGCCAGATATGTAGTACGTAGGGAACGCTACAGGAGAATAGGAAGAGTAAAGTTCAAATTTTAGCTGCTTCTTCTAGGCAGGTCTTTGGTAGAAGATTCCCTGCCTGACTTGGAACATTTTTCAACATTTCTATGCATGAAACGGGTCCGAGGGCATCATAATTGAAGAGTCTTCTTTTCTGTTGAAATTGCACAGGTTCCTTCATTATTAGATTGGGAGGATGATACGGGTGTGAGATATCACTGAAGAACATTGCTGCTCTTCTGTGGAATTTGAACAGGTTTCAGTTGCAGCCATAGCAACGTCATCGGATGGGTACGGAGGAACGTTCCCGTCTTTCGTTAGACGGGATTCGACTAAGACAATATCTTTGACTAGAGGCCCGCGCTGTCATGAAATGACAGCGAAGAATTTATGATGACCTTCTTCATTGATAATACATTTGTTTTTACAACTGCTAACCTAAGCACCTCTGCTTGACGTTTCAGCCGCATCTGAGAGATTTAGCTGAAGAAAGCATCAGCGAAATGGGTTACGCACGAAAAGAACGAATACTCCAATCAAGACTGAGTTTTTCGAACTGCTAAGAAGAAATTCATATAAAAATTTACAATCTAAAACGCTATCCACTATGTAATAAAACACAGTTGTTGGTCGCTGGCTTGCTCCCTGGCTCTCATGCTCGTTTGCTCCAATGTTGGTCAGTCTCTCCGTAACGCAGTTAAGAGTTTAATAGGAGAAAATTCATGTACTGAAAAACAAGTTGAGATACCATACAATTTCAGCGCTTGCGGTACCGGTGACAAATATAGCTCTGATACTCCGGCCTCTGGATCCCGGGCTCTGGATCCCCAGCCTTTGGATCCCCGCTTTCATTACTGAATGATATCGTAGTAGTTGGATCTTCACGCTGAGCAGAAGCCTTTTTATATTCAATTTACATCGCAGCCAAAGGTCGACGCTGGAGGTTCAACAATCAGTTGGTATACACAATACGGTGAGCCCTGGGCATTTCCAGTGAATTCTTTTGGCTGAAATGTATTTATTTTAGTACCACTTAACGCTTGATCAATTCCAAGCTGATATTCACGCCTTACCTTGCAGGGGGGATATTTTGCTATTGCAAAACTCATGGTTGTACAGCTTGCGTTTCACTAATGGAAGATCAGGCCTGCAGGGATGACACCTGTAATACAGCAAAGCCTATACTGGGAACCGGAACAATGAAAAGCTCAATCACAAATTTGTTGTCGTCATTTTTGACGGCTGGGTCCTCTAGTCTACAATACCATAAAGACCGATGTGTATTTATCTGTTTGTTTATTTATCGGTTTATCTATTCTCTGTCCGCTTTAACAAAACAGATAGGCGGAAATTAGCCCAGGTTGAAAGCTCTGGTCGTCCTCTCAAGTTCCATTAAAAACTGTTGGGTAGAAAATAGGCCGAGTTGCAAAAGATGGCAAACGTATCTTAATTAGGGACAGTTGAAATTCTAACAATGAAGACATTGCAGGCTTAGCCTGATTTGTATGAGTATTAGCTTCTCTATACATCGAATCTATGGCAAATTATCGGGCGACCTATGTCTGAATGTACTTCTTGCATTGCCGAAACTGAACCCGCAGCACTGAAGATATCTGAAACTGCCAATGACACTCTCATGCATCTTGATTATTAGTTTTTTCCAATAGATGATTTCGTTGCTTCAGCTATTTTCCCAAACTTAATTCAATGATCATGAAACAGCTTTCGCTAAGCAAAAACCCTTGGATCTCCATAAGCTAGCCTACCGTATCCACAATACCGAATCTGAGCTATTAATTTGAGCGTTGCTGATCGGGCTGCAATAAGCCATGAATTTTCTCCATTTCAGGGAGGGGAAAAAAGTTTCCATAATGAGCGGCTG
This sequence comes from Parhyale hawaiensis, assembly GCA_001587735.2. Taxonomy (NCBI): domain Eukaryota; kingdom Metazoa; phylum Arthropoda; class Malacostraca; order Amphipoda; family Hyalidae; genus Parhyale; species Parhyale hawaiensis. The sequence goes on from LQNS02278159.1 coordinate 27,240,512, forward strand.
TGAAGCCGTAAGCGCTCATCTCAGGGTGCTTAGGCTAGCAGTTGTAATAACAAATGCATTATCAATGAAGAAGGTCATCATAAATTCTTCGCTGTCATTTCATGACAGCGCGGGCCTCTAGTCAAAGATATTGTCTTAGACGAATCCCGTCTAACGAAAGACGGGAACGTTCCTCCGTACCCATCCGATGACGCTAACATACCTCAACAAGTTATGCATGGATTTTCATTAAATTTGTTAGAAGTGATAGAAATTTTAATAGAGTAGATAACTATGTTTTTATTATGATTTATTTGTCTCGAGGAAGGTGAAGACCAGGAGAGGAGTACGAATCATCATATTTAAAATTGAACATTTCGGGTGCCGTACCCATCATCAGCAAAACTGTATAGATAAAATACAAGAAATTACAAGAAATTTACTATCCGAGACTAAAGTTCACAAGTACAGTAGCAAAAAAACAATTACAAAATGACAAAAAAGAAGACTAATGGTAGATGATACTGAACGGATATGCAGATTGTTCTTCATTGAGAGGAGGCTTCAACTTAAAAATATAGAGGAATTCTAAAATACGCACTCTGACAGACGAAGACTGCGTACTTAAAATGGAGAAACTGTCAAGACTGACTCGGACGCCACACCGTTCTGCATGCTGTCTCACCATGGAATGAAAAGGACTAACCAGCACGCTTCCGGTGCGAGCACTCCTGCCGCTGTGTTCACAAACTCTGGTCATTATAGTACGCACAGTCGAACCTATGTACGTAGACCCACAGAGCGGGCAAAAAATTGGTAGAGTACAGAGCTTTGAACTGCTTTAGGTGGCCTGTGGTTGAGTATAAAAAAATGGACCTATCGTAAATTTATTTATTAGAACAAAAATAAATTTCTTATCCGGAAAATATTTAATTACAAGTTTCTCTATTTCACTTTTCATTTTTCACAGATTGCTGACCAAAATATTGAATGGTTACGTAAACAGTGTTTGTATCATTGCCGGTAGCAGCTGGTGCTTCATTTATGAAGTTACGAGACAAAAACTGCTTATAATTTTAGTCTACAAAAGAAACAGAGAATCCACTGCATTTAAAAAAGTTACAAAGAAATTCGAATTCTACATGAACACTGGCTTAGGACTAACATATTTAATAGGCACGTGCTATAAAAGTCTTTATAGCGTTACTCTTGAAACGGAAAGTTAAAAAGCTAAAGTAACTCAGACCTAACCCAGTAAAAGTTTCTTCTCTGTAAACCGAAGTGTCAAAAACATTGTGTTTCCTGCAGCTGGACACGTCTAAAAATTAAAGTTTACCTCCTCGCTCCTTTTCACAAGTGAATTTAATGCAGGATTGTTGTTCGTTAACAAAGTTAAAACATTGGTCGACATGCTGTGCATCACGGAACGGGAAAAAGTGTCATTTATATGATGTGCGCGTTTGGTGGATGTTGTAGGTATTATAGTAATTTCGGGTAAGTTGGACTATATTCGGGTTTAATGTCGTGTAGGTTAGGGGGGGGGGCAAAGACTGTTTTTTTTTCCATTTTAAAATTTGAACGATCCACCAAACGCGCAGCGCGATCGATCGATCGCGCAAATCCACCGAACGCGCACAACATATATATATATACGGTAATATATAGGTTTAAAATTCATGGGACAGTTCTCTAACCACTACAGTTCTAGGTGACACGTGAATATGTTCGCGGCAGTTGGGCCTGATGGGAGGCCTATACCCAAACTATCTTTCTGCTTAAAGAATATACCATTAACAATGAATTACGAACAGCATGCTCCAGAAGAGTTTAAAAAATTCCCTAGTGAGGCCAATTACTGTGGTATCTTGATGATCAAAAAGTTTATCTAGGCAAATATTGATGGTTTCCGTTAGAGGTATATTTGTAAAGAAGTTTTCTATGTTAATAGATGCCATAAAATAGTTACCAGAGCTAGGGATACTTTACAGCTCGTCGACGACGAATATAAAAGAACTTTTTACGGTATAACCATTTGCTGTAAAAGGAGCAAGAAATGAGACAAAAAATTTGGCTGATTTAAAACTAGGAGTATTGTAAGCTGCAAATATTGGACAGAATTAGAAGTTTGTACTAAAATTTGGTTTATGAATTTTTGATAAGCCATACAATATGCCAGGGCCAGTCCCAGAGACAAAGAGTTCTTTACATAATTCATCGGATATACAATTTGAATACTTGAGTTTACGTAGAAAGCTGTTAATTTTGTCTTCAATTTTAAGATGTATTTATGAATTGGAACGGTAATTTCTTCAAACTTACTCGGGTCCGAAATAAGAGCAGTGATTTCGTTGACATATGTGGCCTTATCTAAAATAACTACCCCTCTGCCTTTGCTTGGCTTGGTAACATGGATAGACGGGTCTGCAGCTAACTCCTTATGAAGAGAAAAATCGTTTTTTTTTTGTAAAAGCTGCACTGAAAACTTTGAATGATTTAAAACCATGAAAAAAAATTGAAAGCAATCGATTGAACACGTCCAGTGAATTTGGCTAGAACTTCCGGAGAAAGACCTCATATTGCACATAAATTTCTCATAGTCAAGAAAGTACATGAAAATTCAGACGAAACACCGGTAAGGAAAAATCTAAGCGGTAAGGTAAAAGGATTTTAAGTCTAGGAGATAATTGGACAGAACTAAAATGGAAAAAAACTCTATCTGAATCACTTGGTTGCACAGACGATTTAATTCGTAGATTGCACAAGTTTCTTTGGTGAGTGTTTGTTGTCAGGGATTTAAACTCCTTGATATGAGCATCGACATATCTACAAACATATAGCAATTTGGTCTAAAATGGAAAATGCACCTAGCCCTGTAAGTGCAAATGTGAAACATCTTTTATTAGATTGGCAAATCTACGTTTCTTGTCTTAGTTGTCTGTTATTTTTAGCTGTAACAGCAGAAACTGCCAAGCCCTTGTAGAAGCTGGTGGTCTGTAGACATTGCCTATATATGTTAAGGTTTTTTTTTTCCTCAAAACTTCCACTGGATTTTTATTATTTAATTGGCCGAGCTTTCGACAATCTCAACGATAGTCGCCTTGAAAACGACTATCGTTGAGATTGTCGAAAGCTCGGCCAATTAAATAATAAAAATCCAGTGGAAGTTTTGAGGAAAAAAAACCTTAACAAGTATGGAACCTGGATGTCCTCTATTCCAACGAATATTGCCTATATAGTTTAAAACGCAGAAATTTTGGGAAATACATTATAGGCTTTCATGTTGTGAGAAAATTCAGATCAAGTTGAACTTTGGCTAACTTCTTGACGTTGTCGATGTGCAGTCTGAGTTTACGTACACCATCAGGGCCGTAGCGATTACGAATGAAGTCAGTTATATCCAATTATCTTCTGCATCGCAGGTTCACTAGGAAGGTGAAGACCAGGAGGACAGTACGAATCATCATATATTAAAATCGAACCTTTCGTGTGTCGTACTCATCATCAGCAAAACTGTAGAGAAAAAATACAAGAAATTTACTATCCGAGACTAAGGTTCACAAGTACAGTAGCAAAGAACAACTACTAGAGCACTCTGAGAGCACATACCTCCGCCAAGCGAAGCAACGGTAGCAAAAAATTCAAATTGGCTCTGAAACCATAATTTTCATTGCATGAACTCCAAATCTAATCATTTGTGCCTTTTGATAGTAATAACAGCTTGTGCAGTTTTCTTGAAGATCCGTTCATAACTTTTTGAGTTATAATGCTAACAAATGATATGACAAACATGAGTCAAACATACAAACGAACGAACCGATCCGCACTAAAATTAACTCATTTATGTCTTTTAACATTTCTAACAACCCTTATAAATTTCATAAAGATCCGTGCATTGTTTTTTGAGTTTTTGTTCTAAAAAGCATGCAATTAAAAACAGTGACAAACAAGCGAACAAACAAACGGATCATTACTAAAATTTGGTCATCTACTTTTTGTTATATACCTTACAACTCTTGTCCATTTCATTAAATCAATTCATAACTTCTTGATTTATAGCATCGAGAAAAATGAGGCAGACAAATAAACAAATAAACAAACAAACAAACAAACGGATAGACATATCTTCACCAAAAGTTAATCATCTGTTTTTCCTAACATACCTAACATTCCTTGTAATTTCATCCAAATCGGTTCATAACTTTTTGAGTTATCTTGGCGACAGACAAACAGTCAAAGAGACAAATAGACAAAGAGACAAATAGACAGACAAACAGGGCGAAAACATAACCTCCTTGGCGGAAATAATTACAGAATGATAAAAAAGGAAGGCTAACGGTTGATGATATTGAACGAATATGCAGATTGTCCTTCATTGAGAGGAGGCTTCAACTTAAAAATATAGAGGGATACGCAAACTGACAGACGAGGACTGCGTACCTTAAATGAGAAACTGTCAAGACTGATTCGGATTCCACACCGTTCTGCATGCTGTCTCATCATGGAATGGGAAGACTAATCAGCACGCTTCCGGTGCGAGCACTCCTGCCGCTGTGTTCACAAACTCTGGTCATTATAATACTCACAGTCGAACCTATGTACGTAGACCCACAGAGCGGGCAACAAAATTGGTAGACTGCAGAGCTTTGAACTATTTTAGTGCTGTCCAATTATCTTCTAGACTTAAAATCCTTTTAGCTCACGGCTTAGATTTTTGCTTACCAGTGTTTCGTCTGAATTTTATAAGTGCTTTCTAGACTATGAGAAATTTATGTGCAATATCAGGTCTTTCAGTAGTGATCTTTCTACGGAAGTTCTCGCCAAATGCACTGGGCGTGTTCAATCGATTGCTTTTAAATTTTTTCATGGTTTTAAATCGTTCAACGTTTTCAGTGCAGTTTTCACAAAAAAAAATTATCTTCATAAGGAGTTAGCTGCAAACCCGTCTATCCTTGTTACCAAGCCAAACAAAGGCAGAGGAGTAGTTATTTTAGATTAGGCCACATATGTCAACAAAATTATTTCACTGATTTCGGATCCCAGTAAATTTGAAGAAATTAAGATTCCAATTCATTAATACATCTTAAAAATTTAAGACAAAATTAACAGCTTTCTACGTAAACTCAAGCATTCAAATTGTATATCCGTTAAACTGTATAAAAATTTCTTTGTCTCTGAGTCTGGCCCTGGCATAGTATATATGGCCTACCGAACATTCATAAACCAAATTTTAGTACAAACTTCCAGCTTGCTGCTTACAACACTCTTAGTTATAAATTAGCGTAATTATTTGTCTCAGTTCTTGCTTCTTTTACTACCAATGATTAAACTGGAGAGAGTTCCTTTGAATTTGTCGATGAAATGTGAAGTATCCCTAACTCTGGTAAATATTTTATGGCATCTTTTGACATAGAAAACCTCTTTACAAATATACCTCTAACGGAAACCATCAATACTTACCTAGATGTAATTTTTGATCATCGATATACCACAGTAACTGGCCTCACTAGCAAATTTTTACAGCTCTTCTGAAGCATGCTGTTCGTAATTCATTTTTCATTTTTAATGGTAATCCTTTAATTAAGCAGAAAGATGGTTTGGGTATACGCCTACCATTAGGCGATACTTTCGCGAACATATCATGTGTCACCACGAACAGCAGTGGGTAGAGAACTGTCCCATGGATTTTAAAACTACATATTACCGTAGATATATAAATGACACTTTTTTTCCTGTTCCGTGATGCACAGCATGTCGACCAATGTTTTAACTTTGTTAACGAACAACAATCCTGCATTAAATTCACTTATGAAAAGGAGCTAGTTGGTAAACTTTAATTTTTAGACGCGTCCAGCTGCAGGAAACAAAATGTTCTTGACACTTCGGTTTACAGAAAAGAAACTTTTACTGGGTTAGGTCTGAGTTACTTTAGTTTGTGTACTTTCCGTTTCAAGAGTAACGCTGTAAAGACTTTTTTAGCACGTGCTTATAAAATATGTACTTCCTACGCCAATGTTCATGTAGAAATCAAATTTCTTCTTAGCTTTTTAAATGCAATGGATTCCCTGTTTTTGTTTTGTAGACTCTAAAATTGAGCAGTTTTTGTCTCGTAACTTCATAAATGAAGCACCCGCTGCTACCGGCAATGATAAAAACACTGTTTACGTAACCGTGCAATATTTTTGTCAGCAATCTGCGAAAAATGAAAAGCGAAGCAGAGAAACTTGTAATTAAATACTTGCCCGCTAAGAAATTTATTTTTGTTCTAGTAAATAAATTTACTATAGGTTCATTTTTTAAGCTCAATGACAGGCCCCTTGAAGCAGGTCAAAGCTCTGTAGTCTACCAATTTTGTTGCCCGCTCTGTGGGTCTACGTACATAGGTTCGACTGTGCGTACTGTAATGACCAGAGTTTGTGAACACAGCGGCAGGAGTGCTCGCACCGGAAGCGTGCTGGTTAGTCCTTCTCAGTCCATGGTGAGACAGCATGCAGAACGGTGTGGCGTCCGAGTCAGCCTTGACAGTTTCTCCATTTTAGGTACACTGTCCTCGTCTGTCAGTTTGTGTATTTTAGAATCCCTCTATATTTTTAAGTTGAAGCCTCCTCTCAATGAAGAACAATCTGCATATCCGTTCAATATCATCAACCGTTAACCTTCTTTTTTTTGTCATTCTGTAATTGTTCTTTGCTACTGTACTTGTGAACTTTAGTCTCGTATAGTAAATTTCTTGCATTTTATCTCTACAGTTTTGCTGATGATGGGTACGACACGCAAAAGGTTCGATTTCAATATATGATGATTCGTACTGCTCTCATGGTCTTCAACTTCCTAGTGAAACTGCGATGCAGAAAATATTTCTATATAATTGACTTTATTTGTTTCTATGAGTGATTTTGAGTTTGCCAGGAACATAACCTAATAAGTTATGAACGGATCTTCCTGAAATTTACAGGAATTGTTAGCATGTTATGAGGTACAATTGTACAAACTTTTGTAGTGATCTGTTCTCCCGTTTGTGTATTTCACAATATGCTTATCCATTCATCACACGATACCTTGACTGACCACTCCTCGCAAGTGAGACATGGCAAATTGACAAATCCTCGATAAAATTTGTTCCACTCATCATCCCGACTTGAAGCAAAAAAAATAAACTGTTCTTATGGAGACGCAAGGACTTTATCTATTGGAAAAAAACACGGATGCGTGAGCACTGGCCCACGGTAAATTGTAAAATTTATTTTAGCCAAGTTTAGGTCAATTTGCTGTCCCAAGCTTCAATTGTCGTCGTTTACAGTTGGTACATAGCTACGAATTTGTGTTTCTTGCTGATAAACACATCGCTTGCATAACCGAGATCCGTTTTCTTGTTGTTTGAGGTCGTTCTATTGCATGGAAAAGATTTTATCGAAGTGTAATCTATTTGCGATCAGCTTCCCTTGCAAATTTCAGTGGATAGTCAAGGTATCGTCGGGTCCATGGCCTGCCTAAATTAATTTATGTCAGAAAACATCTGAAAAGTTAGTGACGGATGTTGAAAATATAAGAACTATCGGGAATGTGAAGAGGCACAAATAGTTAAATTTTGGTGACGATCAAAAGAAAATAATGAATGATTCAGGACCAGTTTCAATTTTTATTTAATATTGTGTTGCTTGGCAGTAGTATGCGCTCTCAGAGCGCTTCTTTAGTTATAATATACACTACTGAGGCCGGATGCACAAACACCTTGTGAAGTTACGGTAACGTAAACTGTACAGTTCCTTGAAGAAGTACCGATATCGCAGTTCAAATTTTGTCACTTCTTTACTCTAATTTTCACAAAGTTATGATCAAAGTGGGTTGAACCTCCCTTCAATGCATACCTAAATAATAGAGAGACTCAGATGCAAAACTTCCGGCGTTACATGGTTCCACTTGTGCCTGCAGCTGTACAGTTACGATGCTTGTAACCTTACAATGCGTTTGGGCATCTGGCTTCCGGTCATCAATTTAGGACCAATTACAAAACTGGATAAAATACCATTACCATAGACTTCAAATGTTTTTTAACCAAACTTCACCCACTGGTAAAGGTACAGGATGAAGAAGCCAAATAACTTTGCTTAACCCTATCTGCTCCAAGGCGGTACAAAATTATACCGCCCTACCGTTTTTCGTTCACAGTTCTGCTCCTAGTGATACTCAGCGCCCAAACTTCAGTGACTTTTCTCAACTGAACATGACTATCAATAAAATTCTATTATATCTGCCCATAACAGCTAAAAATATAGATATCTGGAGCACTCTGAGAGCGCATACTTCCGCCAAGCGAGGCAAAGGTAACAAAAATTCAAATTGGCTCTGAATCCCTAATTTTCTTTGTATCAACTCCATAATAACAGTTTGTATAACTTTCTCGAAGATCCGTTCATAACTTTTTGAGTTTTACTGCTAACAAACGTTATGACAAACATGAGTCAAACATACAAACGAACGAACCGATCTGCACCAAAATTTGATCATTTATGTCTTTTGACATTACTAACATCCCCTATAATTTTCATAAGGATCCATTCATTAGTTTTTGAGTTATTGTGCTAACAAGCATAAAATTAAAAACAGTGACAAACGAACGAACAAACGCATCATTAACAAAATTTGATCATTAATTTTTTGTTATATTCCTAACAACTCATGTAAATTTTATAAAAATCCTTCCATTACCGTTTGAGTTATGGCAGTGAGCAAAATGAGGCAGTCAAACAAACAAACAAACGGATGGACAAATCTTCACCAAAAGTTAATCCTCTGTTTCCCCTAACATACCTAGCAATCCCTGTAAATTTCATTCAAATCGGTTCAGAACTTTTTGAGTTATCTTGGTGACAGACAGACCAACAAACAAACAAACAAACAAACAAACACACAAACAACAAACAGACAGACAGACCGACAGACAAACACGACGAAAACATAACCTCCTTGGCGGAGGTAAATATAAATATTTCAGAAAATTAGAGGTGGCATTATTTCAAATATTGAAGGAAACGAATAGAAGCACAATTAGTAATTTTGTTACCCACGACCCGTTTCGCCGTACCTCGGCTCATCAGGTGGGAGGGTTGAAGATGGTCGAATCTGAACTCTAAAGACGTAAAGATTTTCTGAAATTTAGCTGGGTTATCACAGAAAGATGTAGATGTGATACCGAGTTATCCAAAGCTATAAAAATAATTTTCAAACAAGCAAATGATAACCCAGCTAAATTTAAGAAAATCTTAACGTCTTTAGAGTTCAGATTCGACCATCTTCAACCCTCCCACCTGATGAGCCGAGGTACGGCGAAACGCATAGTGGGTAACAAAATTTCTAATTGTGCTTCTATTCGTTTCCTTCGGTATTAGAAACTTAGATGATAACATTTCCGTGTAGATTTTCTTTTTAAACGAAAGGAGCTTTTAAATTTATCACTAAAACACAGCAACAACGTTAGAAATGAAAAAAATGGAAGCGATATACGTTCAGCTCGTGAAAGTATGAAAATTGTGGCAGATGTGCAGCCGGAGTTTTCACCCTGTACTCTCCGTAGATATTTTCTTATATTCGAATTTAACTGACGTTAGAACTACTCTGAAGCATTATTTTTTCAATTAAATAGGCGAAAGAATAGTTGAATAAATGATTTATGAGACAATGAAGAAAAAACTCTGATAATGATAAAGTTATAAAGCAATTTTAGTAAGCGGTACAAATTTCTACCGCCTAGACGCTCAAGCGGCTGAAAAAAATTGGTAACGGATAGGGTAAAACAATTTATTTAGAATATTTAATTTTAAATAACTGAGGTGCTTACCACTTGATAAAAAAAATACGACCAATAACTCAAGAAATAAAAAAAATAAAAAATTTACAACGATGATGAACTTCATGAAGTAAGGGATTAGTAATGTCTTCATTCGTGTCGATTTGAGAAACAGAAGATTGAGCGGTGTGTGTCAGTGGGAAAGTCATTAGAGAGTTGTTACATGTCCGCTACACTTTGGCGGACAATGGACCGTTTCTCGCAAAGCTGGACTTACTTCTCGTCATTTTGGCTGCTGGTGGCAGTTCATAATTTACATCACTGACCTTGCTCTCAACATCCGCAGTAAAATCAGTAAATATGCACCTGGTACTTGACTGCACCGCAGTGCCGTCCGTATCTAGCGACGATAGACGCAAGCGCCACCAGGGCGTAGTCAACGTCTTGCTGGAGCTTGAGTCTATCGTCGTCTGGGCACTATGGCATAGCCATAGTCAAAAATGGGCCGCAACTTGGTAGCAGCATTTATACGTTGACAATTTTTCGGCATTACCCATTGGACAAAATAACGCTTTAGCCCAAATGGAAATGGACGGGATAGAACAAGTCGCCGTCACACAAAAACTTGATCCGGGAATGACCTTAATGGACGAACTAAAACGCAGTCTACAAGTAGACGTGAGTGTTGAGATGGCAGCAGAGTTCTGGGTTACATATACTGCAAATTCTGAATACCAGTCTAAGGACATAATCCTCCCTTTCTACCGGGCACTAGTGCGCCCGCATATAGAATTTGCTTATCAATTCTGGTGGCCGCATACCAGTGTAGTGAGATAGATAACATGGGAGGAATGCAAGGCAAAGCAACAAACGTTATACTTCTGCTTCGAAACTTACCATACGAGCGTCGCCAACTGGAAGTGGAACTCATTTCTCTTGAAAAACGATGACAAAAGAAACTTTCAAGTGCTTGAATAATATCATCGGCGTGCCTACAACAGAACTTTATGACATAGACGTTGATTATTGCCTCTGAAATAATGGAAAAAACTCAAATATCAAGATCTGAGACTGATTCTAAGCTATCAGTTTTTCTTTGATTTCATTGGCAACATTTGGAATAGATTCTCCTTCGAAGTTGATGGCGCAGAGACAGTCTACGAATTTAAAAACCGTTTTGTTATACATTATGAGCAACGCCCTCGACAGCTAACAACTCCTCCTAAAGGAGTCACAAACTCTTAACGGCCTAAGCTTCAGAGGCCACCCTAACCCATTATCTTTCATGACGCAATTAATCGAAAGTCTCTGTTCCTGAAAGTCTGTTGCAATTAGTAGTGCTTGCACGATCACCACCTAGGTCTTTTTCTTTTCTTTCTTTTTATCTTAAGATATCTATATTATTTGGCATTAGGACACTTGCTAATAGAGAGCTGAAGCGTTAGTTAAGGCTGCTCTTTGGAAATGGGCTTGTTGATTGATCTACTACAAGCTATCTCACATAAAACTAGTATCTGAATAATGCGCATCATCAGATTATTCACTGCTTAGCACTGATGGAAACTATTTGCTTAAAATAAAGCAACGCTGTGGTGCAGCGGTCAGACTCGGACGTTGACTGCAAACTTACACGTAATGAGTTCGAATCTGCAAACTTGTTCTCGTACGACGAGAATTGGCTGTGAGAGAGGGACGGTGCGGCTAGATATAGGGACGGTGAGGGGATGTGCAGGGACGGCGTGGAAAAGGCACAGGGACGGTGAGGCGAGGTACAGGGACGGTGAGGGGGGGGGTACAAGGACGGTGAGGGGAGCTGCAGGGACGGTGAGGGGAGGTACAAGGACGGTGAGGGGAGCTGCAGGGACGGTGAGGTTAGGTACAGGGTCAGAGTGAGGAGGTACAGGAACGTAGAGGGGATGTACAGGGACTGAGAGGAGAGGTAATGCGACGGAGAGAGGAGGTACAGTAACGGAGAGGGGATGTACAGGGACGGAGAAGAGAGGTAATGCGACGGAGAGAAGAGGTACAGGGACGGAGAGAGGAGGTACAGGGACGGAGAGGGGATGTACAGGGACTGAGAGGAGAGGTAATGCGACGGAGAGAGGAGGTACAGGGACGGAGAGGGGAGGTACAGGGACGGAGAGAAGAGGTACAGGGACGGAGAGAGGAGGTACAGGGACGGAGAGGGGAGGTACAGGGACGGAGAAAGGAGGTACAGGGACGGAGAGGGAATGTACAGGGACGGAGAGGGAGGTACAGGGACGGAGAGGGAAGGTACAGTGATTGAGAGGGGAGGTACAGTGACATAGAGGGGAGATACATGGACGGAGAGAGGAGGTAGAGGGACGGTGAGGGAAGGGACAGTGACGGTGAGAGGAAGTACAGGGACGGGGATAAGCCTAGTGATAGATTGGAGGTTTCAGAATCTATTCCGCATGATTTGGAAATGATTGATTCTTGGTGTTCTAGGTGGGGGATGAGGCTAAATGCGGGCAAGACTAAGACCATGCTCATGTCCAGGTCGCGTACAGTGGGACCTCCTTTTCCTGCACTCATGCTGGATGGTGTATCAATTGCTGTGGTTGATGACTTGGTAATCTTGGGTGTCAATTTTGATCCAAAGTTGACGTTTGGGCCCTACATTTGTTCGGTTGCCTCACGTGCATCGCAGAAAATTGGTCTTATGGGGCGTGTTTGAGGGGTGTTTGGCTTGGTAGAGTTGACACGTCGCTGCTTTAATTGCTCTGTCCTCCCTCTTCTGGAGTACTGCTCTGTAGTCTGGGGCTCTGCTGCCGATTGCCATCTGTGTTTGCTTAACAAAGTGGTTCGTCGATGTGCGTTCATGTCGCTAGG
>LQNS02278159.1:27271814-27282220 GCA_001587735.2 Parhyale hawaiensis
GTGTGTGACACTGCTGCTGTGGTGCTGATATTGCGACTGGTGGTGTGTGACACTGCTGATGTGGTGCTGATATTGCAACTGGTGGTGTGTGACACTGCTGATGTGGTGCTGATATTGCAAATGGTGGTGTGTGACACTGCTGTTGCTGTGGTGCTGATATTGCGACTGGTGGTGTGTGACACTGCTGTTGCTGTGGTGCTGATATTGCGACTGGTGGTGGGTGACACTGCTGCTGCTGTGGTACTGATTTTGTAAATAATCAACTGCGTCACTGCCAGTGCTTTACCTATATATAACACTAATGATCTCGTTTGCATCAGAAATGCTCTACTCTCTCAACACATGGTTCATTGGTAACCCGGTGAACAAGTTGCCTAGTGCACGTGTCGCACGTGAGTGGTCATTCAGTTTTGTACAGAGAATGTGCTCCTCTTCTCAAGCTGCTCTGCTGGCGTCTTCGCACCTAGCGCTCTAGGTGGCTTTGCTACATGTCTGAAGGTAAGCAACTCGTTGTAGGTCTTTCTTAGCCTCAGATCCGTCAGTTAGCTGGGCTGTGCTCGATCTCAGCCTCGATAGTTGGCCAGTCTGTGCTCGATCTCAGCCTCGGTAGTTGGCCAGTCTGTGCTCGATCTCAGCCTCGGTAGTTGGCCAGTCTGTGTTCCATCTCTGCCACGGAGATATCACAAGAATGAAATCCAACCCAGACACCTTCTACTTGTATTACCTCATTTAAGTCTATATTTGTGCTCTATTTTTTAATGAATGCGTGACTCGTGGAATTTACCCCGATGTTCTTAAGATTGCTCGAGTAGTCCCAATTTTCAAATCGGGTAGTGTCGATGATGCCGGCAACTACAGGCCCATAACAACTTTGTCTGTGTTTAATAAAATATTTGAATTGATTATACATAGAAGATTATCTGCCTTTGTAGAATTTCATAATGTTCTGATACGAACCCAGTTTCTCTTCAGGAAACGGAAAAACACTACCCAGGCTATTGTAAAATTAGTTAAGGACGTAATTCCTGCCTTCCGTGATAACACCTACACAGTATGCCTCTTTCTAGATATCAGGAAGGCATTCGACACAGTCGACTCCGAAATCTAAATGCACAAATTGCAACATTATGGTGTGCGAGGAAATGGGAAATGAATCGTCCCTTATTCACAGTTGATAAAATAGGAAGCAAAGAAAAGAGAAGTACAGCAAAAATTTGAAATGGCAAAAAAAAAAAAATCTGATAGCAAACGGGAATAGCATGACAGTGCATCAACGGACACCTATTTCAGTTCCAAATACCAGTTATCAGTAGGTATACATTGCGCTTGAGTTAATTGATAATTCTTCCTAATGGCGAGAATGATTCTTGAACATATAACGCTTTACTTGTTCCCATGATGTATTCCCTGAACGAAAAAAGTTATAAAAATTCAACAGTGAGATTTTGTAACCCAATTACATTTTTGTCCCTAGAAAGACATGGGACAATAATTGATAAGGGAATCAACTGTCATGGTGTTTGAAGTCTTGTGACACGTGGCGGTGATAATAAGTGACATGAGTTCACACGTCTCTCATCGTAACGCGTTCAATGACGAAAATGGACACGAGCTGTGAGTCAACTTTTTTGTGTCAGTCCACTCGTAGAAGTGTGCTTCATTGATATGAATGAGCTGCGCATTCAGTTATGCTATTGTTTCTTTGTATTTTCGCTAATATTCCGCGCCGGTTTGAAGTCACATTCATGTCCCATAATCTTATGTATGTATGTTCATTTTGCTAAAGTGTGTCAAATTGCAGTATAGGGAATAGCCTATTTTAAATATAGTATAGATTAGATAGGCGGCAGAAGACGAACCAAAAGGCCCATAGCCTGATAAACCGACAGAAGAGTAGTTAGCACAGAGCAATCAGTTGGACTGCCAAATCAAAGATGGCGCCCGTGTTCTTATAACATTTTCAGGTTTTCTTCTTCTAAACGGGAGTACTGTACAATGACTCTCATCATTAAAATGAAGATAAAAAGAAAAAAAAAAGTTATGTCGACTTGTCCATGATCTGTGAGCGCTGCAGAGGATAAATTTAGCATTTATAAGCTTTGTTACTGACCTTGAATGACGCAGCGTGTTCATAAAAGGGACATGCTTCAATCTTCAGTCTAGCGCGTTTGCTGCAGCTGCTTCTCTTAAATCAACGCGCCGCGTCATCAGTTTGAGCGAAAGTGTTACAATGAGGAACATGTGAACACGGCCTAGTATAATGCATTTATAGCTCTCATTGCAGTTATTGCACTGATTGCAGTTATTGCACTAACACCGGAAACTGCAATAAAACTTGGCTCTAATTTATCACTGCCACGTGTCACAAGACTTTATACGCCATGACAACTGGTTCCCTTATCAATTATCGTTCTAGGTTGTTTTTGGGGGTAAAAATATATTTGAGTTTCAAAATCTGAATATTAAATTGTTATAACTTTTTTCGTACGGAGGTTACATCATGAGAACAAGTAAAGCAGGATATTCGCAAGAAATCAATTAGCACTAGCGCAATGTATAGTGATATTGGTATTTGGAACTGATATAGGTGTCCGTTGATCCACTTCCACGCTGTCTCTGTTTGATCCGATTTGGTTTTTCTTCCAATTTAATTGCTGTATTTACCATTTCCTTGTTTCCTATTTCTTCCACTCCTATTGCTTAGGCGTAATAAGAGCAACTTTTAGGTGCAATAAGAGCAAATTTTAGGTGAGATAGGAGCAATTTTTAGGAGCTATAACTACAATATTTTAAGCGCAATAAATCCGGGCTCTAGTTATCACACACCTCAACTAACCTAACACACCTGTTGCAACATGTCGATGCGCCGTGCCCTAACCTTTTGTCTAACCTAACGAGGTTTATCTCACCTACTGTACTCCTTCTATCAACTGCTACCTATCACATCTCAAATCAACTCCTATATAGAAAATGAAGCAAATTTTTTTCGGGAATGAACATTTTAAAGCAAAAAAAGTCCTTATTGTGTAGATTTCACTACCCTTATGTACTCCTCAGTGTTTCATCCTCTCATTGCGGTAGCTAAAAAAAAACTAAAATTCCTTTTCTGAACATGCTAACCTCTATAGTACTTATTCATTGCTTTACCTCGAATATTATTCCTTAAAACTTTAGAATTGGGCTTAAATCAACTATGTATGGTCTTTGAAGCTTATAAGCTCTCATTCCTATTATACATATGTTGATTTTGCGAGCGTTTCTCTTGCTAGGCAGCTGCCATTCCATCTCGACGTAGTCCTGACGATGAGGCAAGTAAATTGTTTTACTACCTGAAGTTTATGTCTCTTTCGGAAATCGATATTCATCCCATGGTTTGCATAAAACACCCATCTCACGTGATACCGCACCATTTAGTATTTTCATCTTTTGCGAGAATTATTTCTCCCGTGGGTTTTTCATTTCATACCTCGGGGGTACGTCCTACTATTTTCCGTTTCAATTCAATGTGACTTACAACTTTACCATAAATATCCCAATCAATTAGATCCACCTATTGGTACACAAGTGCATTGCGTGGGAATTAAACTATCATAGAATGTTTGACGTTCCAGCAATTTTGTTCGTTAGAATCAGCATTTCAGGCATTTCTCTTTTCTTTGCTTATTATTTCATTCACTCCTATTGCTTAGGTGCAATAAGAGCAATTTTTGGTGCAATAAAAGCCAATTTTAGGTACAATAAGAGCAATTATTAGGTGCAGTAGGAGTAAATTTTGGGAGCTATAACTAGCATATTTTAAGCGCAATAAATCCGGGCTCTAGTGATAATGAATGGCACGAGTTTACACGTCCCTCATTGTATCGCGTTCAATCACGAAAATGAACACGAGCTGTGCGTCAGCTTTTTCTGTCTCTGTCCACACGTAGAAGTGTCCTTCATTGAAATGATTGAAATGAATGACGCCGCACTTTCAGTCATAATATCGTTTCTTTAGATTTTCGCTTATAATTATGTAGATGAGACACGTTAAGATGGACGAGGAGCTCCAAGAGTCGTATTTCAGACAAAAACTAACAGCGTAGCTACAGAATAGATAACTCTGGAATTTTCACTGATTCCGTTACCGTACACGTTTGGCTAGATTTGGAGCGTTAGGTTAGGTTAGGTTAGGATGAGCGTTAGGCTAGACGATGAGCAAAACGTTAGATTGACCCTTAGGCGGTTACGGAGAGTCAGATTAAATGAGGAGTATTAGTTACAGGTGATATGTTAAGTCACGTTATGAGCATCACGTTAGGTGAGATAATGGGCTTTATTTTTGATGGGAAGCTTTAGGATAGATGAGTGTTAGGTCAGATGAGGCTCGCTAGGATTGATGAGCATTAGGTTAGAATATGAACGCTAGGGTAGATGGGAATCGTATGGTTAGGTGAGCGTAAGGTTATGTGGTTAAGGATAGATAAAACGTTTTGACAGATGAGCGTTAGCGTAGATCAGAAGCATGAAGACATACGATTTGCTTTCAGATAGGTATCCAGCACTAGGATTCACGACTGTCACCAGCTTACTCGATAGGTGTTACGGTAGACAGGCCACGTTAGGCTAAACGGAGCTCGTCAGGGTGAAGTGTTGGGCGTTAATTAATTAATTAATTAATTACCAGTGGAATTTCTAAGGGCCCGTTATCAGTGGCTATGCTCTGAAAAGAACTATGCATTGATATTTTGGCCTGTGCCAAGGAGCTTCAATAGAGAAGGAGGGAGCCTTGTGGCCCAGTTACAGACTTGCCAGCGAGTCAACCAGATCTCTTATGGCTATGAGACGCTCATTCGTGGAAAAGACGGGGGAGCACTGAGTTTCACTGGGGAGCAGCAGACGAACCTAGTTACTGATATACGATTGGTGCTTACACGACTGGCTGCAGCCATAAGAGACTCTTTACTGATATGCGATTGGTGCATACGACAACCGGATGACAGCCATAAGAGACTCTTGAGCTTCAACGGGCTAGGCTACTGGCTCCCTCCTTCTCTATACAAGCTCCTTGGCCTGTGCTGATGGATGAGTTGAAAACATAAAATCTACCATAGAGTAAAGACCGATATGGATTTATCTGTTCATTTGTCCATTTTCTGTCACACTTTAACAAAACAGATAGGCAGAAATTAGCCCAGGTTGGAGGCATTCATAGAGGAGGAGGGAGCCCTGCGGCCCATTCACAGATTCGCCAGCGAGTCAACCTGATCTTTTATGGCTGTGAAAATCTGATTATTATTAAATCACACCAGACTGGCGACGCAGGAACGGAGAAACTCCATGAGGTTAACAAACCCCCACGCAACCAGCCCAGCGGGTGGAAGTGGCGGGGGAGCAGTGCGTTTCACGGGAGAGCAGCAGAGAAACCGAGTTACTGATATGCGATTTGTGCATACGCCACTGGCTGCAGCCATAAGAGACTCTTTACTGATATTCGATCGATTGGTGCATAGGACAACTGGCTGACAGCCATAAGAGACTCTTGAGCTTCAACGGTTTCTGGTTTCTGGCTCCCTCCTCTCTATAGAAGCTCCTTAGTCCTCTCAGGTTCCATCGAAAACTGATAGGTAAAAAATAGGCCGCGTTGCAGATGATGGCAAACTTACACTGTATTTGCATTCCCTGTTGCCTGGTAGACAGTGAAAATTTCACGGGTCCAGCTTGAAAACAAATTGGTAAAAGTTTGACGAGGTTACAGTTGATAGCAAGCGTATCTTCATCAGCGACAGTTGAAATTCAAACAATGAAGACATCGAAGACTTAGTCTGATTTGAACGAGTGTTAGCCACCTTCTCCAAACATGGCATCTATGGCGAAGTATAGGGTGACCTTATGTCTGAATGCTCTTCTTGCGTTGCAGAAGTTGCAATCGCAGCACTGAAGATCCTGTATCTGAAACTTCCATTAGCACTCTCATGCATCGTGATTCTTAGTTTCTTCCTTCAGATTATTTCATTGCACCAGTTATCCTTCCAACCTTAATTCAGTGGTCGATGAAACAACTTTCGCGAAGCAACAAAGCATTGGACCTATAGGCCATTCTACCGTATCCTTGATACCAAATCAAAACCATAACGTTGAACGTTGCTGATTGCAGTGAATTTCCTTCATTTCAGAGGGAGAAAAAGTTTCGATGTTCAGCAGTTGTGAAGCCGAAAGCTCCTACGGTAGTTACATACCATTGGATTTATTCTCGGCGGTCTGAATTACCTTTCAGTCTCAGGATGTATGCATATTTCCTTGTCAATAAGCTACGTTCAAATCCTTCATTTCTGAAATCCCCGTGTTACTGCAACGTTGCGTTGCCACTAGTGTAAATTTTTTTTATTGGAGTCTAGAGTTATTCTGTTCAAGTAACAGCCCACGTGTGAACAGGATTTTGCTCGAGTAACTAAGATAACAACCTGTATCTCAACTAATACACTGCTGAATAATTTTTCTGCCAACAGAACAATACAATTAATTCAGGAGCTGCCATTAGAAGTAAACTTTTAACCCTTACCCTGTGGGCTTGATGCCCTGTCAGTGTCCGCTCATAGCTTCATGAGTTACAATACGTCCGTACGTTCGTCTGTTAGTAGGTTTCTCTATTGTACTTTCTTGTATTACCAAAATGTAATAACCTATTCATCGTAACATGTGTTTGTTACGGGAGGGGTGATTGTAGTTTGTTGCGAGCTTCAATACAATACATATACAAGGATGATGATACGGAACAGGTTAACGCACTGCCGTACGCGGTGGACGATCGATGGAGCGGTAACGTCACAAAAGTTCATTCGATCGTAGCATTTTAGAACTCCCTTTACCACCCGTTTAGTGACCAGAAGTGTTTTACAGACCAGAAGTGTTTTACAATTTTAAGTTACTGAGAGGTTAATAAATATGCGTGCCTAACTGCGACAGCCCCCTCGTGGAGTACGTTGTGGGGAGTGCACTTGGGAGAATCTGGGTGCTGCTCTCAAGTGTGAACAGGGTGAAGGCTTTCTCCATCTTGGCTGTTTTGGGCTGCCGGTTTGCCATCTTGTGCGACTGGAGGTTACGAGATTCTTCTTCTAGGAGTTTGGTGAACGTTTCAGGACTGCTCGGGACCTAATGCTCCCTGAGCTTAAAGAAGTGAACATAGTTCAGATTGGACATTTGGATGATTCTCCACGGACTCCCTCGGCTCCAACCTTGTCTCAATTTCCTATGGCTTCTGGTGAGCAGTCTGCTGATCTGGTGTGCACAAAACCTGTCCACATGGGAGGAGGGACGATGGTTGTGCATATCGTCTTCCAATATTGTGCTACAGATTGATGAAATTTGGCGGGGAGCTAAGGAGGGGCTGTAAAAAGGGAAAGAATGTGAATTCTATCATCCAGCTGTGTGCAGAAATGCAACGAGAGGCCTATATTGTTGCCGCAACAACTGTCAGTTTTTACATCCCTCGGGTATCAAGATAACTGACCGAACTGAGATTTCGGCAAAGGTACCACCTGCCGCACCCTATGAGAGCATGAGACCAGCTATAGTTCCGAACAGGTCCATGTTCTCTGGAGATGATGGAGGATGCGGCCCTACTATCACTCCAGAGGCTACCCAAGCCAGTGGGGCGTGGAAACCTACCTGTGTGTCGGCCGGTGTAGAACAGATTCCCGCTGATGAGGCGACCAATTTTTTAGAGCTTCGTATCCAAATTCGGACCATACAGGATCAGCTGAATATGTTCTTCCGAGGGAGGGAGAAGACGTCGGTGATCGGGGCCCGAACGTGTGCCTGTCGCCGTCCGCGGGAATAGCTGAAAACTGTTCTCCCATTCTCACTTGCAATATGCCGGGATTGTTCCCTCGTCTCAACCGACATAAAGTTAGGGTAATCGGGGTATATGCGCGGTTGGCGCTGCATCCTTGGTTGCCCTTGTTGAAACGCACTTGCATGAGGAGTTCCTCGATGCAGAGGTGCATATGAAAGGCTACCAGATCTTCAGGGCCGACAGGACACGAGGTAGGAAAATGGGTGGCGTGGTTGTGTATATCAGGGAGGATCTGGCAGTCGATGCTGCTGTGCTTTCTACTGGTTTCTTCAGTAGGATGAAATTCATGGCGATATGGTTCTGCAAGGTGAGGCTTGTTTTTGTCGTTATGTATCAGTACCCCGAGCTGTGAGTTGGACAAGTTTGCATCGGTTCTACGGAGTCTTGTTGAGAAGATAGATGAGTTGGGCTCTCCCCTCCCAACTATCATGGTGATGGGGGACTTCAATTTTCCCAACGTGAACTGGAATACAGACAAGATAGGCGGGGGCAGGAGGAGAGACCGTCAGCAAGCTGAGTGTCTCTTACTGTTTATGGAGCAGTACGCAATGGAACAAATCATTAGAGCCCCTAAGCAACTGGAGAACATACTACACCTCTTGCAAACAATTGACAGCAAGATTATGAGGGAGGTCTCGGTGGTTGATACGATGATGTCTGATCATAGGCTTATTGAGGTGAGGGCTGACATAGACTGGAGGAGGTCTGAGCGCAGTTACGGGATCGAGGGAAGGAGCACATTGTGCTCCCTTAATTTTATGAGTGAACGAACAGATTGGGAAAGTATTTGGAGCGATCTTTTAGAGATAGATTGGCCGACCAGGACATTGGGGCCACTCCGCAGGACATATACCTAGGGATCTGTGACACTCTGTACAACATCTGCTCCAAATACACTCCAGTGAGAAAGCCAATTTGCTCCTCATCAATGCCAAGAGACAGAAAGATTCTGATGAGAAAAAGAAATCGTTTGCTCAAGCGACTTGCCGAGATCGATACTTCCGCTGGGAAAAGGGAAGTAATGAGAGTCGCAGCTATAGAGAGTCAACTGGTACTTTCTCATGAGAAAGAAGCTATGGATAGGGAGGCCCTAGCTGTCGCAGCTATTTGGAGGAACCCAAAGTACATTTCTGGCCACCAAGTCAGCGTCATCGACTAAGGTTGGCCCCTTCAGGGTAAATAATGAGGTGGCCAGTGAGCTAGTGGCTAAATGTGAAGTTCTTAAAGCTCAATACGAAAGCGTGTTTAGTAAATCCAAAGATTCAGATTTGATTAATATTTTTGATGAATTGATGAATGCTCAGGAGCCAGTGCTGAAGGCCGGTGTCAAATTTACTGAGGATGGTCGTGTGAGTTGTATCGAATAGTTGTCTCCTACGTCGGCTGCTGCTCCTGACGGAATACCTGCTGTGCTACTCAGAAATTGCAAGCACTAGATGAAGAAGGCGTTGCACCTCTTATGGATGCAATTGATAGACCCAAGCATGGTGCAGGAAAGACTAAAACTTGGAGTGATTCTACTAGTCCGTAAAGGAGGAGAAAGCATTCGCTTGAGAATTACAGGCCGATTGCCCTGACATCTTACATACGTCATTATGACTGTTGAAATAACCGTCGTGAAGCAGTTGATGGACTACTTGGAGAGGAATGCCTATTCAATACCAGTCAGCATGGATTCAGGAGAGGGAGAACTTGCATTTCGCAGCTGTTAGAACACCATCTGTAGATTACTGAGTCGCTCGGGGCTGGGGCACGGTGGACCTAGTGTACCTGGATTTTGCCAAGGCGTTCGATAAGGTAGACTACGAGGGCGCTTGGCATTGACGGAGTACTGCTTGCGTGGCTGTGTGACTTCCTGGCCAACAGAAAGCAAGCTGTCGCTATTGATGGACACCTGTCTACCGAATCTTCGCTTGTGAGCGGAGTGCCGCTGGGATCAGTTCTGGGCCCACTGTTATTTATTGTGCTCGTCGAGGATATTGACGCTAACTTGCTTCACTCGCACGTGTCTTCATTTGCCGATATCACAAGGCTTATCAAGAAGGTGACCGAGCTGGGAGACTGTGTGGGCCCTCAAGAGGATCTTGACAAGATTTATGACTGGGCTCGGATGAAGAATATGCAGTTCAATTCAAACAAATTTGAGCGGATGAGGTATCGGCCGCACAGTTATGATTCAATTGTCTATACGTCTCCAAGTGATCTGGTAATCTAGCGTAAAGCCTTGGTAAGAGACTTGGGTTCTATTGTTCAAGATAGTTACCTTGAGTTACCTTGAGAGTCTTCGGAAGAAGTCCAGGTGACGGTGCTCACATCACCTCACGTGTGTGGAGTCACTCTGCTGGGTGTCTTCTGTGGTGCCGCAGTTTGAAACCAAAGAGAGAGCCAGCAGCGAATTATCTCCAAAGTGCACGTAACCGCTGACCGCTGGTCTATCTGGCATTCTTCTTAAATGTGAATCCAGCAAATTTTTTAACTCTACAGTTTTGATATCAGTGGCGTTTCGAAAATGCCGAAGCATTTTGTAAAACAATCTTGCTCCTCGTACAGCGAAGCTATTAGAATATTTTGTGGC
>LQNS02278159.1:27293560-27315104 GCA_001587735.2 Parhyale hawaiensis
GACCGCAGCTCATCGTTCAAACCTTCCCAATTTATTTGATTATTGAAAGCATTTAAATCTCGTAGACTATTTATGTTATTTTGCCCATTATACTTTGCGTCATTTGATTCATAGCTACAGAACTGGGTTGTAATATCAATGAGTTTCTGATCAGACAAAGCTGTATCTTATGTGATGATATTCTTTATAAATTCGGTATTCTGTACAAATATCAGATCTAAGATGTTGTCCTTACTTGTTGCCGAAGTGATCATCTGCACTAAAGAAAGTTGTTCCATTACCTGTAGTAAAGATAGTGTTTGTTCTCTTTCATCTATTGTGTACGCACACTTCTTGTTAAAGATAAAACTACCCGTTTCATCGGGCACGTCTGGATGTAGCCATTTTAGGAATGGAAAGTTGAAGTCACCTGTAACGATTACATTGTACTTACTTTCAAGTCTACTGCAATGTGTGTAAATTTTGTCGAGCAGCTCCGCAAATTTCTCAGAAGCACATTTTGGCGGTCGATAGCACACCACACACCAGTTTAATTTTCTCTATTTTTGCAATTAGAATTTCACACATGCTATTCGAGACTTTCTGTAGAACGTGTGAGCCATGCTGTTCTTTCACATACAACGCTACTCCGCCGCATTTCCGGTTTTCGCGATCACACCTGTGCAAAGTATAGTTTTCCATTTTGACCTCAGCATCACAGATACTCTCATTTAGGTGTGTTTCAGGAATTGCAAGGAAGAGTGAATTTGCTTCACCTGCAATATCTCTATGTATTAGTTGTTTTCTGTAGTTTTTTGTATATAGGCCTTGACTATTAACCACATAAAATTTGTTCAATGTTTGGCAACTCTTAAGTTGTATTGGGTCATTGCATTGTTTCGATGGTTGGTTTGGCAGTTTATTTAACCTCTTATCCACATTTGTGCGTGATTTCCCTGATGTGGTGGTTGCCAAGTCGGCTGTTGAATTCCTTTCTGTCCTTTTTCCAGGTGGTGGTGGTGGTTTGATTGTTCATATAGAGTCAGTAGTCACGAAGTGTAGACGCTAGATAAGTTGGATCTGGAGAACTTTCAGAGCTAGGGAGATAGCTCCAATAGTCACCTTGTATAAGACAATAGTCCTTCCGTTTTAGGAATATTGCTGCCAACTGTGGAATCCTTGCGCAGTAGGCGAAATTCAGAAATTGGAGGCCGTGCAGCGGTCTAGTACTGCGAGGATAGCAGAAGTCCGGCATCTGAATTACTGGGAGCGCCTTGAGCACCTGTCATTGTTCTCCCTTCAGCGCCGACGCGAAAGATATCTTATAATATACGTGTGGAAGATACTCAGCAAATTCGTTCCTAATCCTGGTGATGTCAACTTGAAAATTAGAACCAAGCAACACATACGGGTCGGCAGAATGTGTGTAGTGCCGTCTTTTGATTACCGGGCTCTGGCGAGTACCACAGCGAAGCACGAGAGGTCTTTTTCTATAATGGGCCCAAAACTGTTCAACTTGTTGCCCTTGGGTCTGAGTAAGTATGGGGCACGCTGGAGTCATTCAAAATGAGGCTAGACGCTTTCTTGGGAGCCGTGCCGGATCGGCCTCCCCTGCCGGAGTACCATTAACCCTCGGCGGATAATTTGGTGCCGCAGCTTGCCCACCTCAGGGCGCAGGCACTGTAGGGTCTTCGCCGGATTTCTTGTATGGTGATCCATCGCTGCCTTTGTTCTGAGCAAAGTGGTCGGGGCTCGCGCGTGGGGAGGCGGGAGTAGCCTAACCGTGGCGACTGACTGGTGGAGGTGACGGGTGGTACCCGAGCATGGCCCTCGTCTGGTGGCGAAAACTACAGTGAAGAAATCAAAGTGTAGCAATTGTCTACCATAATTCAGATATGAATTATCAACACCACAGTTTTGAAGAAGCAATGATCACTGTGATACTGTTGGCCAAATTTTCGTAGGATTTGACAATTATTTACTTTGCTTTTCCATAACTTTCAAGCACCCGGTCGGACCGTTTGTTTGTAAAATGTGGACCTAAGCTATGCCGTCGTTTAAAGATCCAGTCCTCCTCTCCTAGGCTAAGGGTAAAAACTAGAGCATCATTGTAAAAAAATAAGGATTTATCATTCACCAATTTCAACGACATCGTCCCGTAAGACAATTTAGATGAAGGGGACTGGTTTGGTATTATTTTACAAGCTAGTAAACGCGAGTCGGACGCCACACTATTATATTGCTGTACCGCGCGCAGCGTCAAGTAGCTGATATTTTTTTCAAATTTTATCGAGCAATTGTACGGCTTCTGCATATTATGTATAGTATAGACTTTTGCTTTGTTACTACTTCGCTGGAAGGAAAGAAATTTGTTACCCTGATGCGTTAATGTTTTCTATACAAATCTTGTTAAAAAGTTCTTTTACCGCGGCATTTAATCATACGAATCTGAATAAATTTTTGTTGCATTGGTTTGAAACTATAGAGGATAGCAGCTCATTGGTTGGAGACGGAAAAACAACGAAAACATTAAAATATTCACTAATACGATGCCATCTCGAGAATGCCTATTACTCTCGATAAAACTAACTTTCTTTATTGCATTTTAAAGACGATACACTTGACTCCAAAAGTGCTTCTGACATATGTGGGTATTTGCCGGGTTCAATTCATCTACTCGGTTACAAGCCTTAAGTCAACGCTCTTTCAAAATTTATCCTTCAGAAAGCTTGAAAAAATTCGTTAATGCTTTAATACGTATTTCTGTGCAACCATAAAAAATTAAGGATAATGAATAGGATAGGACACTCTGAAGACGCAAATGGGATAATGAAGAATCAATCAAAAATAGCTATTTAGCAACAGGCAAGTAACTTATGACGTCACAAGCTTATTACCCAGAGTTTACGACAGCTTGGGCCCACCGCGTGCGCTAATTAATTTCGTTAATTAAGCAAAACAGTTAATTCTTCCATAAGCAAATGAACCATGTTCATTGAATTATCTGTCAAAATCTCTCAAGGCAATTATTCCCAATCAAAATAAATCTGAATACGTGAAACTAATACGCGTGTTTACAAATAGCACTAACCCCAATCCGAGCGGCGAGTTTTGCCCACACATCTCTGTACAGAATCTATTGTCCTACGCAAACAATATACAGGGTGTTGCAAAATTGTTGGTACAAACTTCGGCTACTGATTGAAAATATTGATATAAACACTATTTCCTCAGTGCATAAAGGTAAAAAAACCGCTTTGTTTTTGAGATATTATGCTTAGAAACTTTATTTTTTCAAGAAGTCCTTTCATGTTTATTGGCCGAGTTTTCATTATGTATTTACAGAAGTATGTGGTTCCAGTACGACGGAGCTCCGGTGCATTTTTCTGTGAATGTGAAACGTTATCTTTACGTTCAGTTTTCAAATCGATGAATTGGTCGCAATGGTCCCGTGTTATGGCCACCAAAATCTCCTGATCTGACTCCCATAGATTTTTGTGGGGACGGATGAAAAGTCTTATTGATGAAACACCTATCAAGTTGGAAGAAGATATCTTGTTCCAGAATTGCTGCAGCTGTTGGNATTTTTAAATGGAAAACAAAAAAATCAGTCCTTGCCTCCCCTAACCTACCCGACATTAAACCCGAATATAGTCCAACTTACCCGAAATTACGGCCTAATACCAACAACATCCACCAAACGCGCAGCGCGATCGATCGATCGTGCAAATCCACCAAACGCGCGCAACATAAACACTATTTCCTCAGTGCACAAAGTTAAAAAAACCGCTTTGTTTTTGAGATATTATGTTTAGAAACTTTATTTTTTCAAGAAGTCCTTTCTTGTTTATTGGCCGAGTTTTCATTATGTATTTACAGAAGTATGTGGTTCCAGTACGACGGAGCTCCGGTGCATTTTTCTGTGAATGTGAAACGTTATCTTTACGTTCATTTTTCAAATCGATGACTTGGTCGCAATGGTCCCGTGTTATGGCCACCAAAATCTCCTGATCTGACTCCCATAGATTTTTGTGGGGACGGATGAAAAGTCTTATTGATGAAACACCTATCAAGTTGGAAGAAGATATCTTGTTCCAGAATTGCTGCAGCTGTTGGAGATATTACTGAAATGCCTTGAGTCTTTGGTAACGTACGCAATTCTCTCCGACGAAGGTGTCGCGCGTGTATTGATGTTCATGGTTGACGTTTTGAACAACTACTGTAATGAGATCCCTGCTAGTGGATTATCTGCTATTAATTATTTTTGAATTACCCAATTATATATTACTAAACAGAGTTTAGCTAATAATTAGGGTTCATATTTTCTTACCTGATTAGCTTAAACAAGAAGCCTTTTATGGACTTTGCTCAATGATGAAATGGTGGTCTTATATAAATATTTTCTATTAGTATCCAAAGTTTGTGTTTACAATTTGTCAGCAATCGCTATATTTCACCTGGAGTGGTGGCGCCGAGCCCCTGTAGCTGTAAGGTCATAAGTGTAAAGTTGTCCTGTAAGCTCCAATATTTAACTGGCAACGTTGGCATTAAGTTAATTATATCTAGCAAGAAGGCGGACAGTGTCGGGCCCAATACAAGTCTGGACTTCACTCACACTGAATCATGACAAGATAATGATAGTTAAGACAGCTAACTGTACAGTTACGACGCCCCATCACTCGTGTCCCTTGGCATATCTGTATAGCCCCGAGCAGCTCAGCTATGGCAGGCACTGCTGCCTTGGCAGTCCTCAGCCGGTCGGTGGCGACCCTATCAACAGGCGCTCACGTAACTTCGAAAAGAAAATAACTACCCTCCTGCGCGAGAAGAAAGGCCCTTCTTTTAGAATTTTGTATTTATTATTGACATAAACTAACGCATTTATATATTACTTTATGCATTAAATTTGTCTGATTTTATAAACAATATATTGTTGATACTAGCGATTGATTTACTTAAACTAAACCAGTGTGAGTTGAATCAATTTTCACCATATTTGAATAATTGAAGCAGGCAATGATTACACTTACCCAGCCCTCACGCTGTAACTCTATCTTGAACTGCTGCTACGGACCGTTAATATCTTCCCCCCGAACTATGCTGGTCGTCACCACGATGAGACCGAGAAATAATTCCCAAAGAAAATTATCGGTAGCTGCACTGCGTGTGTAATAAGAGCTATTATGCCCAACATTACGTGGCCACAGACATTGTACACATTTATTGCCTCTCAAGGCAGTTATCCCATTAATAAATTTACGCTAATCGAGCCACGTGTGTCTTATAAAAATTGCTCATATAGGCTGTTACGATACCTGATGTTCTTCGATAGTCATGGCACTACTATGTACAGCGAACTTCTTACGCTCCTACCGTTCGCTAAACTTGGCGCGCCACTGACTCTTTCCCACTCCACTCCCCAAGGCCAAGGGCTCAGCCAAACACCATCTTGCTTCGCTTCTCGAGGCTGAGCCCTTACCTAAGTTGAAGATGCTGCTTTTGCTATCGCTCGAACCGATTCAGCTACACATGGGGATTGAGGAGTCTCTGCTTTCTTCTATATGTTTTTTTTTTTCTTTTATAAGTCGATTAACTCTAATATTCGCCCATACATCTATGCCTGGACACACCTCAACAAAGACAAAAGTTCTGTTTTATATTTGACACTGAACTCACAATATCAGCATACCATGAGTGTCTGACTTCCGTGCTAAAGGTTCCGAGTTCTCATGACATGCCTGTCAAGAGATCTTTGAGGCGTCCGAAGGGCTGAGTGAGCAATTGTTTGGTATGCGCAGCTGGGTGGGGGCACCTGCCTGACCAGGAATGGGAGGATGGCGGGGGGAGCTCGGGTCATTGAATCTTCCGTTTAGGCGTCATAGTTCTTAGCGACCCATGGTTGGCTGCGGCTCTACTTACTCTTCTGGGCCAGTTGATCTATGTCTGCTACACGAACCAGTGTAAGTGGGTTTCCCAGGGGAGAGTAGAGTCAAAGTTTGACGTTACCCTTACCTTTGAAAGCTCCACGAGACCGAGAAAATGATTTACATCATACACCTCTTAATTTCCAGAGCTTTAGAGGCTTCATACTAAAAGAATGTCTTTTTCATCACAGCAAAGTAGCAACACTCTACGTATACAACCTTAGTATCTCATTGTTCTCCTGTCTTTGTTTAGTAAGTTTAAAAGGCCTCACCAACGAATTTCATGATCATAAAATTGCTTTCCTTTCCGGGCAGAACCTCAGCGAATTTTCGTTAATTAATTCTTTACCGGTTTTGACTATAAATAGCACCAGATTAACGGGAGCGATCTTTATGAAATTTCACCACAACATGAATCCAGTAAAATTGCTTAGCCATAAACGTGACTTTCGCTGCACATAAATAGAAATAATGGGAAATAAAGTGGGAAGGACTGACGACTTTTTTCTCTTAATTAACTGCTGTCACTACGAGAGACGTTCTTACGGATGGACTTTTCTCCCAAGGCGAGTAAACTCGATTGCTCTATTATTCCCTGGAAGTCTTTCCGCCCATAAAAAAAAAATTCCCTCTATGATTAGTGATTACAGTGTGTCGCGATTTTTTTCTGGAAGTTGACAAGAGTTATTCCAGAGCAGTCTAGAATATTCTACACTGAACTTAAAAGAAATTTGCCACTTCCTTATTTCAAATTGTTGCTGTACCAACGCTATTTTCGCCCTAACCTCACCCCCTCTAAGAAAGGAATATGAATATATTTTCTGCATATCAAATAATTTCTTGATGTTCTCATTCGCAGATTCTGATGTTATGACGCAAAATATATGTATGCCATTGATATTTACGTTTTCCATTTCCTACAAATGTAATTAACAAGCTATTTTTCGGTGTGCGCATGCATATTTCCCTTCACTGTATTTTACACGCACTGTCCAAAGTGACCATGCAACACCGTTTCCGTCTGCAACCGTAAATTTTCATTCAGAAGGACTGGCATCCCATCTACAACTTGCACATCCCATTAGATGCCTGGAGCTGTTGGCTCTGCAGCGAACCCTGGCGATTGCAACTGCCTGCTCTTGCCGTTAGGTCAAGAAACGCGCTAACGACCCACCAGCCGAACCGCACCGCGTTCCCAACACTTCACGCCGTCTTATAGTTCCTGAGTGAGACTTTGTTGACAAATTTGTGCTGTTGAAATTCATTACAAGTTCAGAGTAACAGCCAGATGCTGCCATCCAGTGCTGAGGACTGCAGCAGAAGAAGCGCATGTATGAATTGCTTTAAGAACAATGACGGCCAAATTAGCCGGTACCAATTTAGACCTTACGCCAGCCAGGTCTCAGCTTTAACAACACTATAATACAAAAAATGGTCTAAGGGCAACTGCATGAAAAATTTGTGCATGTAAAAAAAAATAAAACTGATTTAACCGTTTTGAAGTGTCTTTACTTTCCTCTAAGTCGTTCAGATTGATTAGTATCATATTTTTGCTAAAGCTATTCATGTTTCACATTGTTAACGTCTGTTCTCAGTGCATGCATTAAAGTGACTTGTCGTACTACAAATTTGTCGTTGAATGAATTCAGTATAACATTAGCTGGTCAGAAATATAGTACGGAAGCTCTGAAGCTTTACACGAGAGTTAGTCCGAGCAAACCTTCGGTCCAGTCCGAGCAAACCTTCGGTCTAGTCCGAGCAAACCTTCGGTCTAGTCCGAGCAAACCTTCGGTCTAGTCCGAGTAAACCTTCGGTCTAGTCCGAGCAAACCTTCGGTCTAGTCTGAGCAAACCTTCGGTCTAGTCTGACCAAACCTTCGGTCTAGTCTGAGCAAACCTTCGGTCCCGGGCAAAGAAACGAACACTTTCGTTGGCACTCGCAAATTTTTTTGCCGATTGGCAGAGAAGAAGTTTGGGGTCTCCTGCAGTTACCGCAGGACGGCACGCAGAGAGAGCGGCAGAGACTCTCTTAGTTAATGGATTCAGAACTGCTCTAACTAGTTAGCTAGCAATTTTTCAGCGACAACATTAGTAGTTTACGCTCTGTAATTTAAACGGTGACCTAAATTTTCTGGCACAAGGTGACGTGAAACCGAAACGTTATGGGCAGCTCGTCATAAAATTTAAAGGGATTTTCAGGTATGTTAAGAGAACAAATGATTAACTTTTTGTGAAGGTCATTCAATCATTTGTTTGCTTGATTATCCCTTTTTATTGGTAACATTAGAACACTCTGAGAGCGCATACCTCCGTCAAAAAAAGAAACGTTAACGAAAAGTTAAAGTTGGTTCTGAAGCTATAATTTCTTGAAGATCCGTCCGTAACTTTATGAGATATATTCTGACAAGCAACAAACACACGAGCGGACAAACCGCTCATCTCCAAAATTTGATCATTTGTATCCTATAAGATTTCCAAGAATTCCTACAAATTTTATGAAGATCCGTGGGATATTTTTTAAGATATGTTGGTCACATTTTGACAAACACTAGTCAAACACATCAACAGACGAACTAATCATTGCCAGAATTTGATCATTTATGTGTTTATAATTTCTAAAAAGTCCCGTAAACATCATAAGAATCCTTTCGTAGTCTTTGAGTTAAATTGCTCGCAAACATAAACTGAAAAATGGAGCAAAACAAGCGTGCAAACAGATCACCATGTGAATTTGGTTATATGCTCCTCGTGATATACGTAACGACTGTCAGAAATAGAATAAAAATCTGCAGATAACGTTTTGAGTTATAGTGCTCAGAAAAAGAAACACACAAACAAAAATGGTTGAACGGATCTTCACCGGAAGTTAATCATCTGAACACACAAACAAACATGGTTGAACAGATCTTCACCGGAAGTTAATCATCTGTTCCTTCTAACATGCCTAACAATCCCTGTAAATTACGTACTGATCCTTCCATAACATTCTAAGTTATCTTGGTGCTGGACAAAATGACAGACAAGCAGCAAATAAATAATAACTAGAGCACTCTGAGAGCGCATACCTCCGCCATGCGAGGCAACGGTAGCAAAAAATTCAAATTGGCTCTGAAACCATAATTTTCTTTATATAAACTCCAAAATCCAATCATTTGCGCCTTTTGAGAGTAATAACAGCTTGTGCAATTTTCTTGAAGATCCGTACATATATGTACGTTTTGAGTTATGCTGCTAACAAACGTTAAGACAAACATGAGTTAAACATACAAACGAACAAATTGATCAGCACCAAAATTTAATCATTTATGTCTCTAAACATTGCTAACAACCCCTATAAATTTCATAAATATAGTTTCATTATTTTTTGAGTTATTGTGCAAACAAGCATAAAATCAAAAACAGTGACAAACGAACAAACGGATCCTTACTAAAATTTGGGCATTTACTCTTTGTTATATACCTACCAACTGTTGTCAATTTCACAAATATCCATTCATAACTTTTTGAGTTATGGCATTGAGAAAAATGAGGCAGACCAACAAACAAACGGATGGACATATCTTCACCATAAGTTAATCATTTGTTCCTCCTAACATACCTAACAATCCCTGTAAATTTCGCCTAAATCGGTTCAGAACTTTTTGAGTTATCTTCGTGACAGACAGATAGGCAAACAAACAGGCAATCATACAGACAGACTGACAAACACGACGGAAACATAACCTCCTTGGCAGAGGTAATAATAACTTCCTTGCCGTAGTTAAAAGCTCAAACAGTTATCGACAGATCTTCATGAAATTTGTATCATTTGCTATATTATATATAAACGTTGTGAAGGACAAATGACAAATTTTTAATGCGATTTGATAATTCTTTTCTATTCGTCTCCAATATTGTTTTTTATTTGACAGTAATGTACGGCAAAATGTTATGAAATTTGCAGAAATAGAAATGTTGCAAGACACAAACGACCGAATACAGGCGACAGTCTGTTTCTCCACTTGCATATCTGGCTTTACGCGTCCGTGTTGCATATTATTTTCCAGAACATAATTTGAAGGGTTGCGCATAGATCTTCAAGAAAATTACAGGAGCTGCTAGAAATGTCAAGAAGCACATGTAATCAAATTTTGGGGTCATGATCAAATAATAATCCTCTTACAGGACCAATTTGAATATTTCATTAACATCGCGTTGCTTGAAGCAAGATGCCCTGTCAAAGCGCTGCTCTAGTTACCCTTTGGATTCTATTTGTTACCTCCGCCTAGGAGGTTGAATTTTTGTTGAATTTGTCTATCTGTTTATCTCTTTGTCTGCCTCCCAGATTACTCAAAAAGTTACAGCGGATCTGTATGAAATTTATAGAGACTGTTAGGCATGTTTGGAGGATCAGATTCCGTTCAACCGTCGTTTGTTTGCCAGCCTTATTTTCTTAGTACCATAACTCAAAAGTTATGAACCGATGAAATGTACAGGAAGTTTAAATTATGATAAAAGGCATAAAAAACAAATTTTGTTGATGATCAATTCGTCTGTGTGTTTGACTAAGGTTTGTTAGAACGTTTGCCAGCAACATAGCTCAAAAAGTTATGAATGTATTTTAAATTTGTAGGAATTATTAGAGGTGATGACAGACACAAACTAGAACGCCTCGTGGCGGACGACAATCAACCGCGGTGGGAGCAAATTTTATCACCGTCATTTTTGATGACCAGCTAATGCTAGTTTTTGTTTTAGTGGTGAATCACATCGAGGACAGACCGCCAGATTCTCTGCAAAAAATCATGAATATAGCTGAACTCCTTGTAGCTCTTTTGAGTAGAGAGCAAATTTCATTGCCAGCTTTTTTTTTTATAGCCAGCTAATCTTAATTTTTTGCCATGGGTCCCATCGAGGGCAACCCACCAGACTCCCTGCAAAAAATTATGAACATTGCTCAACTCCTTCGAAAATGTATTGGGTGGACAGCAGACAAATATATATATACAAATTTAAATCTTCAGCGAAAACATCACCTCTCTTCGCTTAACTCGCGGGTGCCAATAACCAAGTAGTGATTGATGATCGCTTCGCACGTTTGGGCGTTTGACTGATGCATGTCAAAGTGTTTGTCAGAAGATAACTCGCCAGGTAATGGACGGATCTTTAAGAAACTTGCAGTATCTGTTATTCATGTCAATAGGCACAAATGACTAAATTTTAGTGCTGATAAAGACGAAATCATAGTTTCAGAACCAGATTGAACTTTTCGTTGAGGTTGCCTTGCTTGTCTGAGTGACGCGCTCTCAGAGTGCTTTAGTTAGGAATGCTTCGACCCAGGGAAGACAATTCTCAAGGATACTCATATTGGAGAGCTTATGCAGTAGTATTCCGTGGTCAAGCCTTTCATATGCTTGGCCAAATCTAAACAGATTTATCTCAGTACGCTAAGAGGGTGAGAGATGCTACCGTGGGGAAGTGTAAAGAGCAAATGACCGGAGTAAGCTTGAGAGGGTCCCAATGTCAGAGCTTGCGCAGTCGAGACGGCTAGGGAGCTTCGGAGGCGGAAGGGATAAACAGTCGAAGGAAAAAAATATCAGTTATGGATTGTACTGAGGGGAGCGGCTGAAGTCATTATGTTGCGACTGGGATTAGTTTTATGAATGTAAAGAGATTCTAAAGTTGTTAGTTCTATTGAGTTGGAGAAGTCGATAATGGAGAAGTCTTCCTGCTAATGGGATGACTGTTTTGCTCAGCATGTAAGCGAGGGGCTGAATATGAGGGTTTCGCAAGCGGTAAGCCGGTACGGCTGGATGCACCTAAATGTTGATCAATACGGGCTTTGAAGTGTTGTCCAGTGCTACCCACGTATGAGGCGCTGCAGGCCTGGCATCGGTAAAGGTGGATAACACTGGACAAAAGTGGTGTGGGAGGTTTGTCTTTAAATTTGAAGTAGGACCCTATGGTAAATGTGTTTTTGCATGAAAATTTGAATTTGATATGTGGGTAGGCTTCAGAGAGGAACGTTTTCAAAGTGTTTACTGCCCCAACAGATGCTTTGTTGCAGTACGGAAGCGAGTGAAGAACTCCAATTTACTGATACAGGGTTTGCTAATGCCGGGATCGAACAGTTTGTCTAGAAACAATTTACAGTAGTGGTCCAGAAAATGGTGCGGATAGCCGTTATTTTTGAAGAATGTTCGGAGAAAGTCAACTTCGTTGGAAAATGCAAGGTAGGAGGAAGACAGATGGTATGCTCGGAATAGTAAAGTTTTTATTGCATTAATATTGGATTGATCGTAGCAGAGACTGAAAAAACTTGTCCCGAGGCCTGTGAATGTGGGTTTTCTGTAAATTTCAGTGGTCAGTGTTGAGTCTTGGTTAGTTCTTAAAACATCAAGAAAAGCTGGAGAATTATTTGATTGATGTTCGGCGGTGAATTTGATACTTGGATGTTCGCTATTCAAATATTGCAGAAAGAGATCAGAATCGAGATCTGCTTGATTATTGAATATGAGGAAGGTGTCATCTACATAACGATTGTAGTGGATCGGTTTGAAGTCACGTGGCAGTCGTTGAGCCAAAGGGTTTCGTGATGGCATAGAAAGATATTTGCCAGCGAGGGACTAAGCGGGGAGCCCGTGGAAACTCCGTCTATTTGCTTCTACAGTCTATTGTTAAACATGAAGAAGGAATCTTTGATGGGAAGGCTAGGAAAAGTTCTGAAGGTAGGTTTATCCGTATTGTGGAATAGATCCGTGTCAATAAAGACTTTGTTACAAATAACATCTATGGTTTCCTCTACGTGGATGTTGGTGAAAAGGGAGGTGATGTTAAAGCTGGCTAAGTAGGCATTGGGAGGCAACTGGAGGTTTTTGATTCGGCCCCAAAAGTCAAATGAATAGCACAAAATGTACTGATTGGATGTCAAAGGTTCAAGTCATGAAACGAGGAATTAGTGTGTTTTTTATGCAGCTAGAATTGGTCGTAAGGGGGCACAGGTTTTGTGTACCTTGGGGTGCCCGTACATAATTCCAGGGGAAGCACCTGAACTATAAAGTGAACGGTAGATCGAATCAGTAATGATGCCTTGGTCTAACAATTTTTTCAAAAATCTATGGATTTTGTCAATGAATTTAAGCGTTAGTTTGAAGGGATCGGTATGAGGTCGTAACCAGCGAACTTGTTGTATCAGTCAGAATTGCATTCATTTTTTGATGGTACTGATTTTTATCTAGAATAGCAGCGCCTCTTCCTTTGTCGGGTCTGCACACGATAACGGAATTTTCTTTATGGAAATTAGATGATAAAGATAGATCAGATTTCGAAAAAATTGGAGAAAACAATGTATATATGCTGTGCGAGTTGTAGATGCTATTACAAGTTTCTTTTACTTTGCTTCCTACTTCGGCAAACGAGAAATTAGTGTGTAGTAGTTTAGATTTCAGTCTGTTGGCTAAGCCCTCAAAACCAATCAAAAATATTATTTATTCATTTATTTATTGATCATAATCTTCATAGTAATCCGGTTTGAATACGGGTACGCAAAACTCCAGACCAAACGATAAAAAAATTTAAGGCGTGGTTGAAGGGTAACATTTGAGTAGTTGAAAATTACGTTATCTGGGTTACAAAATGTTAATTTCGGAGATGCTCCTAATGCGTTTAACTTTCTACTGTGGATGGATTTTGTTCAATCTACAACTTTGTTATTGTTGCGTTGTACGAAATGAACAAGACTGAGATAATCGAGAAATGAATATGAAGTTTTAATTTGGGATAAAATGTATTCAACTGAATTTGTACAGTTTATAATATTACTCTGTTGCGTTTGAATTTCTAAGTCTAAGAGTTTAGATTGCTAAGATTTGTATGGTTGGATATTCTGAAGTGATTAGGCGTATAAACGGAAATGGAGGAACTTAGGAATGACCTGATTGGCTTTGCAGCAAGTGAGGAAGTTTACATCGAGCTACGATTTTTCAAATTTCCTGGAGAAATTTTCATATTTTATGAAGATTGATAGGCCGCAGTTGTCCGTATCTGTACAATATTGTAGCGGCTATTGATTTGCTTACTGGAAATATAATTTTAAGGATGAAACAGTTACACCAGAGCAATCATGAACATTTTGCACTTGGCGGTTTAAAAGGGCAATTTTTTAATTGTTTCAAGCTGTGAGGTAGTTATGCTAAGAAAACACTGCGTCTCCCGCAGTACGTCGCATAAGAGAACGCAGTGTATGGGTTGCTCTGGAGTGTGGTCAACAAACAGCGAGGAGAAATGTTAGCCAATAGTGACGGCACCAAGAAATAGGTTGAATCTAAACGAAATTTTCATAGAAGTTATGCGTATCGATTTTAATGAGTATAAAAAAATTCTCTACTCTTTTCTATGATGTTCCCAAAATTGGAACGTTGGTCACTTAGGGGTACAGAATATAACAAAAATATGATATCCATATATGAAGGTTATTAATGGGTGCATTGGCACATTCAACATTCCTAAGCCTCAATAAACTAATGGAACTCATGTAATGGCACAATATTAGAGCATTTTGATTATTAAATAAAATTATAGCTCAAAACAGGGGAAAAAATTGTAATTCACTATAAAAGTTTCCTCGATATTCTTCCGCACTCTCGATCAGCTAATTGTTGGAACTTGTCCCATTGATACAGTTATTGCTGTTGATATTTCTCACTGTACATCTTGTGCAACCGATTATGGCATTAGAGGCATATCAGACGAGTATTTTTGTTGCTCATGTTGCATCTTCCTTGAATATAAGGTATGGGCACTATCGGCGAGACGAGTGATGTGCAACGTGACAAATTTGATGCAGGACAAAATGTATCGGAGGGTACAGCAGTCTGCTGCCCCCAACGCCGCAACTGCGATGCCTCGCGACACCCGTGCATTGCTGCAACACGACTCCTGGAAAAATCGCATTGCGTCGCTTGTTGCTTTCTGTGCGGCCCCGGCCTAAGTCTCAAGGAAATGGGTCACGTCGTCATAGCGGACAGCCTCCGATACTGATGATGCTGGGCCCCGTGTCGTTTCCCCTTGCTTTGTACCCTTAGGCCGGGGCTCACTATCGTCTCTCACGACGATTTTGCGTTCACGTAAGCTTTCCTGCGCGCTCCACCACTGAAATAAACACTGCCTAGGCAAACCTAGCCTAGCCAAACCTAACCTACCCTTACCTAACCTAACCTCCTTACCTAACCTTCTAACCTAACCTAACCTAACCTTACCTAACCCAACCTAACCTAACCCAACCTAACCTAACCCAACCTAACCCAATCTAACCTTTCTAACCTTACCTAACTTTACCTAACGTTACCAAACTTTATCTAACGTTACCTAATGTTACCTTACGTTACCTAACATTACCTAACATTACCTAACCCAACCCAACTTAATCAGCTATACAGCGGGCAGCACGGCGCACCAACTTGAACGCCGCTCACGTGCACACGATCTGCGTACACAAACACGCACACAAATCGTCGTGAGAGACGATAGTAAGGCTATGGCCCCACAGGCAGCAACAAGCGACGCAATGCAAATTTTACGCGAGTCGTGTTGCAGCAATGCGCGGGTGTCGCGAGGCATCGCAGGTGCGGCGGTGGGGGCAGCAGACTGCTGTACCCTCCGATACATTTTGTCGTGCAACAAATTTGTCGCGTTGCACGTCCTTCGTCCCGCCGGTGAGGCCCCGGCCTGACAGGAGTACGAGCTATCTCTCATCTGGAGTCTTTGTGAGTCTGCTGTGAGAACTGATTCGCATACGGGAAGATTCTGAAGATGGTAACCACGGGCGAGTTCAGTAACTGTGAGAATATACTCTACATGTGGACCATGAATGGTTGGTCGCTGGTCTTTTCCCCTTGATTCTTCGCCCACCTCTGTACTTTCTGGATCGGTGAAACACCACAAAAGTTACTAGCAACCGTCACAGCACTCCTGTCGTTCCCGCGAGCACCTGAAACTGTGCCGTTTATTCTGTAATAATAGTAACTTCTCTGTTTTCGGACGAAGTTTCCTTAATATTAGCGGACGGTTCCCTGTACCGTTATTTCTGCTAGTTTCAGATGCTCTAAGTCCATTCTTCGCCAGATCTTCCATCATAGCCGTATTGCTGTTTTCCAAGGGTTCAAGAATATTTTTTACGACTTGGGACCGCAAAGGCAGTATTTTATTATCATCCTTGCCACAGTACGAGAAGTTGCACTAGAAACCATCAGCACAGCACATCATCCACACACCTTGAAGCCAAATCTTGCCAGCTTATTTCTTACGCTCGTTCATCAAAGTCTGCAAAATATGACATTCTGCACCCCAAAGTGACCAACGTTCCCATATTGGGAACATAGAACAAAATCGCTCCTATCGTCAGAACTACGAAAGAATATGTATATCATGGGCATTTGTGCTATTAAGTAATTATTAGTAAAGTTATTCATGCCCCATTTGCTCCATATGCAGCACTCCATCCAATTAAAGTTTTTACATTTTCTATGGTAACAATTTTCGCTAAAAATAGCTCGAAACAGACCGCAATAAGAATAATGTAGAATGAAGGAATGAATCTTCAGACCAACCAAGACCATAGATTAGGTCTTTCTGCTTATGTCAGATGCAACACAAACTCAAAAATAACAATATATAAACTTTTGCAGCAACTTGGAGTCATGTTCCCAAAATGGGAACGTTGGTTTTACTAATGGGTTAAAGAAGTATATTTTATTCGTTATTATTATTATTAAATCACACCAGCCTGGCGACGCAGGAACTGAGAAACTCCATGAGGTTAACAAACCCCCACGCAACCAGCCCAGCGGGTGGAGAAAACAAAAGAATAAAAAAAAAGAAGAACCGAAATCACAGAATAGCTTGAAGAAGTATATTTTAGTTGTTAGTCTAAAACATCAATTTAATAATTGGAATAAAGTTAAATTAACATTTTTTGAACATAAGATCAAGATTATGAGATAATATTGATGAGTAACAATATTATAATATTATCATAGTATAAGATAGAAACATAACAAAAAAAATATTACGTTGTAATCTCAAAATAACATGATAATAACATTCTAGAAATAATATGTATCATAAAAATAGAATTCCAACGTTATAATAATATTAATATAGTGTACGATTGCTACCTGGCATGACAGTCAGATAGTAACAACCCTATCGGCGATGGCTACCGGAGCGTGATTATGGAGATGCTCCTTTTGGTAAAAGATTCATGAGCCAGTGGCTGCACGTGAGGTGAGCTATTTATACAAAAATGGAAGGGAGCGACTGGTCTGAAGTGCACACAAAGAACCGTCCGGTGGTCAGACAATAGGGGTGGCCTGATAACGCGCGGACTACGTGAACTCTGGGTAACAGAAGAAAGCGTCTCAAAACTTGGCCACTTTGCTCTCCTGACCTTAATCCTATGTTGCTGGTACTATATCATCTTAAGCTGACCAGGCTGGCTTCCTCGGTAGACAAAAGTGTTTAACCTAATTTAATCGTAACATCCTGCTGTACTGCATAAATATTAAATTCATTGATTATATCAAATAGCTTCGCTGTACGGGGAGCAAAATTGTTTAACAAAATGCCTCGGCATATTCGAAGCGCCACTGATATCAAAACTGCAGAGTTCAAAAATTTGCTGGATTCACATTTAAGAATAATACCGGATAGACCAGTGGTCAGCGGTTACGTGCACTGTGGAGATAATTCACTGCTGGCTCTCTCTTTGGTCGCAATATGCGGCACCACAGAAGACACCCAGTAGAGTGACTCCACACACGTATGGTGACGTGAGCAACGTCACCTGGAGTTCTTCCGAAGA
This sequence comes from Parhyale hawaiensis, assembly GCA_001587735.2. NCBI lineage: Eukaryota > Metazoa > Arthropoda > Malacostraca > Amphipoda > Hyalidae > Parhyale > Parhyale hawaiensis. The sequence goes on from LQNS02278159.1 coordinate 27,311,302, forward strand.
CTCTCAAGGTAAGGTAAGGTATATTTGTTTGCATTGGGGCTGAGGAGTTCATTGTTCGAATTAGATACAATGATATTGAAACACTGATTTATTATCCTGAATGTAGATTTTCAGGGACCTGCAATAAAGCGCTTGAACAGCCAAAATGGGTTCAAAATACAAAGCATCTCATAATTTATCAACAAAAGCAGGATTTCCTGCGAAATTTGGTTAGTTTACGTACCACATTGAGTTTTTCCGGTCCCAGCTTTCACTTACGTGAGATTTAAATACATTACGAGGGTCGTCCTAAAAGTAATGCTTCTTTTTTATTTACTGCGCCCGAAGAGATCCAAAGAGCGTGTAGATTGCAGATACTGACGGTGTGACACTCTAAGAAAGCAATCCCTGTCTTGGACGTGCGCCGGAAGCAGAGATGCGTCACTGAATTCCGTCATGCACAAACAATTGAACCAATCACCTTTCACCGGCACCTGGTGAACGTTTGCGAAGCCGATGCAGTTGATGTCAGCACAGTTAGGGGCGGGGTTCCAATGTTCGTCGATTTGAAGTGACAACAGAGATGTGAGCGCCTTCTGGAACTGGAAGGGCGTCATCGCTCTGGCTTCTTAGAACCACGGCGACTGTCAAGTCTGACGGTTACGTTGGAACGTTGACCAATTAGAACTCAGGGACTACCGGCGTAAGGCCAGAGAAAAGGCAAACATTCCGGTTGCAAAACGAAAACGCCGGGCGGGCCTAACACAAGTTTAAAGACCACAAAATGCGTGACATATATCGCTGGAAGGTGCTGTCTCACCCACTGTAGTCTCGACCTGGCATCGTCAGACTTTTACTTGTTCGGACCTCTGACTGACGCATGGGAAGCGTTTCCCCGACAACAACGCCGGAATCGCAGCCGTAAAAAAAAAATAAATAAATAAACCTATATAAGCCGTTGCGTAGCTAGCTGCTGGAGGCTAGAGCCGGCGTTAGATCATCTTCAGAAACGCCTCCAGTCACACAGCCACCAACCGTTACGAGCTATTGTGTGCAGCACACTTGCATAGAGACACACTTCGATCTCTGCGTCGATTGATGTACTAAGATTGGTCTTTATCGCAAGAAAATAGACACCTGGACTTAATGTGTGCTCGTCTTTATTGAATATCAACTTTAAGAGAATCGTTGGTGTTTATGTCTTTCCATTCTTATCGATTATCAGATCGATACTGACGGTAGAACACCGATCCTATCCTCGAATAATTTGTACGTATAATGCCAAGTTACCTACAACAGTCTACAGGTGCTGTCATAGAGGCGATGGAACCATTTACTTTGATTCTACGAGCTTTAGAAGCATTGGGCTATGAACAAGCGTCGTATAAATAGATCGTCTCCAACTATACAGCAGTTCGGGTAATTTCCCCATAGCGAGTACGCATAGTAGGAGCTGACTCATGCGACAGAAGTATCTTGGCTGTCGTTCATCTCTGACAAAAATGCATTGAGAATGGTGGTGACTACGCAGAAACATAAATTCCGAAGCATGAAAGATCGTTAACTTTAGTGGTAGCACGTCTGTCTTCGAAGATCTTCAACTTTTTCAGTTAAAAACGCGAGGCATTTATTTTGGAACGGCCCTCGTGCATCAGAAATTAACAAAATCTTGACCTGCAGTAAAGCGATTTACACAGTTTATGCATCGCACTCGCCGAGCCGAATTGTTATTTCAACGAGTCTATGATCAGATAATGTTATGTCACGGATATCGATGTTTCTTAATCAATTGTGCGTTAGCCTATCTACCTACAAAGAGAAGAACTAGAACATATTCTTCCATTATTAGAGAGGAAATTATTAGGAGCAGCGAAGGGTCATCCGCTTGTTTTGGCTGATGATGGGCCCGATAATACGGAGTTTCCTGTTTCACCTGGCAATTTTGACGGAAGCCACTTTAAATTATTAAAATTAAAATTACAGTAATAAATAGTTTATTCCTACTGCGAACTTTACAGCATATTTTGAATTGCTTGCGGCTACATTTCGGGGAACGGTAGCACACCAAATTAACTATTAAGTTTATCTATATGATCAATAATACGATCTCAGACACCGTTAAACAATTTGGGTTTGATGCGGCGATCAAGGCGATCTTTCACGTGCATTGCAGTGCTACCAAACTTGTTAACTCAGAGGTCACGTCTGTGCAGGGCATAGTTTTCTATTTTGACATTTGCATAGTTGAGTGTATCACCTAGCTGTGATTCAGTAACAGCAAGCGGTGTTGAACTATCCTTATAAATAATATCCTGTAGTACCATTTATTTTCTACAATTTCTTCTACACATACCTCGAATTTTTATAACGTGGAATTTGCTAAGTCTTTTGTCCTCATTTTGTTCAGCTTTGGTAATACAGCTAGAGCATTTATTGTTGAGTTGATGGTGTATTCCAAGGTCATAACTATACTTTATTGTTGAGTTGATTGTGTATTCCAAGGTCATAACTCCACTTTATTGTTGAGTTGATGGTGTATTCCAAGGTCATAACTCCACCTTATTGTTGAGTTGATTGTGTATTCCAAGGTCATAACTCCACTTTTGGGCGGACTTTTCTACTCTTTGTGAATTCCGCAGTGCTCTCCGCTCTTCACGCCGCGCTTGTCATACGTAATTTTCCACGAACAAACTCTTTTCGCTCACTTTCTGTAGGAATTTCTTTTATATTTGCAAATGCTTTTTCATGTATTCATGTTACGTTCTGACCTCACAGCCATTTGTAGCAATATCTCTTTCTGTATTCTAATGATGAATATTTTCTCTGTACTCGTTGGCATATGTGTGCCGTTTGGTTTCTGCTCCGGTCTTCTGTAAATTCCCTTCGTTTCACATCTGTGTGCATTTGAGGCTTAATTGAAGCCGCTCGGATGGTTCTCTTCGCATGCATTACTAGACGAGTGGCACCAAAACATGTGCCATTCCTGAACGATGCTTGGGATAACTAAGGGTGGAAGAGAACGGTCCCGTACCTCGCGGCAATCATATATTCAATATTTCATAGACCTAGGGCACCACTTCTGGCTGGAGAAAAGTTTGCACCCATTGTGGGAAATCCATTTTGTATTTTTTTTATCAGTGGCAGATTCTGGGTTCTCTCTTGTCTTGAGGTTGCAAATGTTCTCAAAAACCCCGCCTCCTTTTACCTCACACTGCTGCGTGCCATTTCATGACTGCATTTCCTGCATGTTTTTCAGACGCTTCTTCCCTTACAACTATCGGGCTTTCAGTCCCAGCTTCTTATGCATCCGGCACTGTGAGTTTTTGGGTTTTCACTGGAGCTCGTAGAGTGTAGACAATCGCCGCAAAACCACTTTACGGTCTCTGGAAGCGTGTTAATGAGTCCTCCCATGCTCTGAGATAACTGCACACAGACGTCACCGGCACTTAAGTAAAAAGAAAATGACCGTATCCTTATGAATTAGTTGATAAATATAAGCAAATGCAATGTAGTTCATTCCGTGCTAAATTGGAATGTTATACCGAATTAAAAGTACACAATATCAGATGAACACTATAAACAGTCAATATCAACTAGCAATAAATTTAAATGTAAAACATCTTAAGAATAAATTTAGAAGTTGATACATTATTACGGTCCTAGCTGATCTATTTGAAATCTTCCAAACAAGTTGTTTGGAAACTTAAAAAACTGGATCCTGTTCATTACTTAGAGGTCCTAAATTACCATTTGATGCCCTCTTAAAATTCACAAAATCTAAATTGGATACAATCCACGACCTGGATATCCTACTTTCATAGAAA
>LQNS02278159.1:27323052-27340478 GCA_001587735.2 Parhyale hawaiensis
GTGCAACACCATCACTGAGCATCACCCTTCGCCCCTCCCACTGTGGCCTGTGACCTGCCACGCCATTGGCTGCCTTGAGACTATACTTGCTGAAAGGTTCAGGAAAAAAAAATTCGCATGCGGGGCAGGCTGCAGTACTCCGCGTACTGCATGCTTGCCTTTTATGCATTCTCAGTGCTGGTCTTGCAGTTGCGCCTCGCTATGCAAGAGGTCCCAGGTTCGTATCCCGCGGACCACCTACTGTTTTTATCTAACTCGAAAAAATGGTAAGACTATGAGCTGCGTTCCTGGATATTTCCAGGTGCGAGTGGGACTATTGATCTGTGATACATATATATAATATACTGCATTTGAAATAAAATCCTTAACGGATTAAAGGATTCATTCGAAAAACATATTGCAAAATTATCAGAGAGATTGGGGAGATAATAAATGCTAGCTGCACACCAGGAAATTCCTCCTATAGTGAATGTTTTCACTTACCTTATTTAACCTCAGGTAGTGCTAATATCATGAAGCAGGTTGGCAGATACGGGCTTTCCACGTACGGCCATATTACGAGCATGGTACGATGTGTGGGGCCTCATGTCGCATGCTGGTCAGGACATGCTCGTAGTATTGTCCTAAGAATATTATTACGACGCGTCGTACCAAAAATTTTAATATTTTAGTAGTTTTAGTGTGAGCCCGTGTGACGTTTCGAGGTCGTGGCATGTCGTACAACAATTACGACTAGTAGCAATGGTTGTAATTTCGATCGTACTGGTCGTACCAAAGTTCGCACTATTCGTATCATGGTCGTTTTCATGGCCTCGGCCTTAGATTCCATGATGAGAGCTTGGCACACGAGTGGATCGAACCTGCAGATGACACTCCTTAATGTTCTAAAACTGAATTCTAGGCTTTCGTAAGAGTTTCTAGTTGTCAGAGAGCGTAGAGGGACGGCTAATCTGAGGCGCACTGGGAAACCCTTCCTCCATCTTGAGTCCTTCTTCTTGAGAGCTGGTGAAATCCTAACAACCATTTGCTCGAAAAAATCAGGTGTCATGAGGACATACTTGAAGCCTCTAGAATCCTCCCGGTGAAGCTCAGCAAGTGACTTGTCATATTCTCCGAATAGCTCTCTTCTCAATAGCCACTGCCTTGACCACACCGACGAGGACTCCGATGTACAGGAGGAGAAGGAGGCGGTCGATATCTCCATCAAATTATGTAGTATCATCATACCAACAATTGGTAGTTGTTGTAGTAGTCGTCCATCCTCTCTCATTGAAAGGTCCGGAGGAATATGATTTCCCTTTTGCAGGACCCCTCGTTTTATACCGGCGGATCACACAATCGCGACTCTTTGAAGTCCGGAAATGTCCAACCATTATCTAGCAGTTTTTAATAGTCGCACAATAGTTGTAACATGTTCGTATTGTATAATTTTAGGTTTTGACCTAAATATTATTTTGTTGTTAAATGATTGATTTTTGACCCATTCAAATAATCATAGATACTAAAATCTTTTGGTACCGTTTTCTGGCCGGGGTTCTCTCCCGAATGAACTGCTCAGACTTCCAAAATGAAGATGGAAAAGAGAAAGTAAACACATCGGAGTCAAATGAATTTATTTAGAAAATACACGGAAATACGTTGTACATTCAAGACCACGGCTATTTAAAAGTTTGCTATTCTTTCTCTGACTATATTCGTACGCTCTATTGCAGAACTAATACTTCTGCTGAATATGAAATATATTGATATCTTTTCCAGGGAATTTAACTACGCACGCTGTAATACTCAGCAAACTATCTAAAATCGTCTCGAACATATGCTCGCAAGGTCGCGAAATAAGGGAATATAAAGGCAAACACAAGCAAAAACAAAGTGGGGCGAACACAAGCAAAAACAAGGTGTTCGTTTTCTTCGGGGCTTCTTATCCGTGGTGATCTTCGTAGTTTTCTGACAAACGTTTCTTCATAGAATTTCAGAAAATTGGTTCTCGATATGTGACAAGGGAATATGAACACGTCGCACCCTGTGGGAAACAAGTTCCCTAAAGATTGACGGTCCTCTGAGATGAGAGTAAGAACTTGAACAAATGTTTACGCCCTGTGGGAAACAAATTCCCTAAAGCTCAACAAGTTGCAAGTGAGAACAGAATGTCAACACATCCGCACCCTGTGGGAAACGAGTTCCCTAGAGTTTGGACTAATCACGTGGAAAAGGAATAAGAACTTGCACGACTGTTTCGCCCTGTGGGAAACGAATTCCCTAAAACTCAACAAGGTACAAGTATGTGTTTAGTGTACAGAGGAGAATGTGGAGAGCTCCTTCCTTTACTGTTCTTCGGTCTGCTTTCCTCGGTGTACTGCCTCTCCGCTGCGAGGTGTCTCGTATTTATACTTCAATCGAGGCCCTCGGTCTACTCTCGGCAGTTCCCCTTGTGTCTTGGCGCGTCTTTCCTTCGCCAACTTCGTGTTTCAGCCCCGCATAGTCTTGTGAGCCATTCTGCCTATAGCTCGTCAGCTTCGAAGTGTGCGGCACTCTCGTGCGTAGATGTGCCGTCCGCCTTAGTCGATCTTGAAACTTCTCTCTCATGGAAATATTACATGGGCTGACCTATTGTCACCTATAGCAACTTACAATCCTAAACGTGTTACATTTCCTTAAACGCGTTACATTTCCTTTCGTCTCGAATATAGGTATCAGATCTTGTGGCAAAACATGTAGAAAACGTGCCCCTGAAGGAGATTTTAGTATCGATGAATATTTGAATGGGTCAAAAATCAATCATTTAACAAAAAATATATATATATTTAGGTCAAAACCTAAAATTATACATGGTGGCAGCGGTGGGATACGAACCCACGCCTCCGAAGAGACTGGTGTGTCGGATGGGTTCACATTCTGTTCTCACTTGTAACTTGTTGAGCTTTAGGGAATTCGTTTCCCACAGGGCGTAAGCATTTGTTCAAGTTCTCAAAGGACCGTCAATCTTTAGGGAACTTGTTTCCCACAGGGTGCGACGTGTTCATATTCCCTTGTCACATATCGAGAACCACTTTTCTGAAATTCTATGAAGAAACGTTCGGCAGAAAACTACGAAGATCACCACGGATAAGAAGCCCCGAAGAAAACGCACACCTTGCTTTTGCTTGTGTTCGCCCCACTTTGTTTTTGCTAGTGTTTGCCTTTATATTCCCTTATTTCGCGACCTTGCGAGTATATTATGTTCGATTTTAGATAGTTTGCTGAGTATTACAGCGTGCGTAATCAAATTCCTTGGAAAAGATATCAGTATATTTCATATTCAGCAGAAGTATTAGTTCTGCAATAGAGCGTACGGATATAGTCAGAGAACGAATAGCAAACTTTTAAATAGCCGTGGTCTTGAATGTACAACGTATTTCCGTGTATTTTCTAAATAAAATTCACTTGACTCTGATGTGTTTACTTTCTCTTTTCCATCTTCATTTTTCAAAACATAGAATTATACAGTACCATAGCATAGTCTTTAGACGTCTAACGAAGGTCTAACCGACGTCGTACCAGTGGTACTAGTCGTACCAAAGTCGTACCATAGAAGTCTCAAATGTCCAAAGAAAATTTGTACTTGTTGCACTAAAGTCGTACCATGGCCGTAACATAGTAACAAAAGTCCGGGTTTTCCCACTCTCCAACGGTCCGTCGTAAGTTTTGTCGTACATTTCCGTGCGACTAGAAATCGTTACATGGTCGTAACACGTAACGTCGTGTCAACCTAGCTTAATCCACCCCGTCCGACTCTTAACCCAGTCTATCGTTAAGCAGTCCGTCTACCTTGCATCTCGTCTAACCCTTCAAAGTATTTAGATTTCACCACCTAATAATAATAATAATCTTTATTAAGTACTCATAGACATTACAAAATTGGAAGGAAATATGGTACACAGGAGAATGTTTCTTATTTCTAGGTTACACACAGAGCATGTCTCAGTGATCTTACATATTAGACATCATTACGCCCCATTGCTTGGCCTCCGTCAGGCAACAGGAGNCTGTACACAGAGCTATTCTGTGATTTCGGATCTTCTTTTTTTCTATTCTTTTGTTTTCTCCACCCGCTGGACTGGTTGCGTGGGGGTTTGTCAACCTCATGGAGTTTCTCCGTTCCTGCGTCGCCAGTCTGGTGTGATTCAATAATAATAATAATGACACATACGGGCTTTCAACGTACGGCCATGATACGAGCATGGTACGATGTGTAGGGCCTCATGTCGCATGCTGGTCAGGACATGCTCGTTGTAATGTCCTAAGAATATTATTACGACGCGTCGTACCAAAAAATTTAATATTTTAGTAATTTTAGTGCGAGCCCGTGTGACGTTTCGAGGTCGTGGCATGTCGTACAACAATTACGACTAGTCGCAATGGTGGTAATTTCGATGGTACTGGTCGTACCAAAGTTCGCACTATTCGTATCATGGTCGTTTTCATGGCCTCGGCCTTAGATGCCTTGATGAGAGCTTGGCACACGAGTGGATCGAACCTGCAGATGACACTCCTTATTGTTCTAAAACTGAATTCTAGGCTTTCGTAAGAGTTTCTAGTTGTCAGAGAGCGTAGAGGGACGGTTAATCTGAGGCGCACTGGGAAAGCCTTCCTCCATCTTGAGTCCTTCTTCTTGAGAGCTGGTGTAATCCTAACAACCATTTGCTCGAAAAAATCAGGTGTCATGAGGACATACTTGAAGCCTCTAGAATCCTCCCAGTGAAGCTTAGCCAGTGACTTGTCATATTCTCCGAATAGCTCTCTTCTCAATAGCCACTGCCTTGACCACAACCGACGAGGACTCCGATGTACAGGAGGAGAAGGAAGCGGTGGATGTCTCCATCAAATTATGTAGTATCATCATACCAACAATTGGTAGTTGTTGTAGTAGTCGTCCATCCTCTCTCATTGAAAGGTCCGGAGGAATATGATTTCGCTTTTGCAGGACCCCTCGTTTTATACCGGCGGATCACACAATCGCGACTCTTTCAAGTCCAGAAATGTCCAACCATTATCTAGCAGGTTTTAATAGTCGCATAATAGTTGTAACATGTTCGTACTGTATAATTTTAGGTTATGACCTAAATATTATTTTGTTGTTAAATGATTGATTTTTGACCCAATCAAATAATCATAGATAGTAAAATCTCCTTTTGGTAGCGTTTTCTGGCCGGGGGTCTCTCCTGAATGAACTGCTCAGACTTCCAAAATAAAGATGGAAAAGAGAAAGTGAACACATCGGAGTCAAATGAATTTTATTTAGAAAATACACGGTAATACGTTGTATATTCAAGACCACGGCTATTTAAAAGTTTGCTATTCGCTCTCTGACTATATTCGTACGCTCTATTGCAGAACTAATACTTCTGCTGAATATGAAATAAATTTATATCTTTTCCAGGGAATTTGACTACACACGCTGTAATACTCAGCAAACTATCTAAAATCGTCTCGAACATATGCTCGCAAGGTCGCGAAATAAGGGAATACAAAGGCAAACACAAGCAAACACAAAGTGAGGCGAACACAAGCAAAAACTAGGTGTTCCCGAACGAGGCCACCCGAACGTTTCTTCATAGAATTTCAGAAAAGTGGTTCTCGATATGTCGCACTTGTTCCGGAACATGGACTAAACAATATTCAGAAATTTTCATAAGTTGGTAATCAAAGATTCTTTCTTATTTTCAATAACAGGTTGTACAAACAAGTTGACAGAGTTTCCATGGGCTCCCCGCTCGGCCCCACCCTAGCCAATATGTTTTTATGCCATCACGAAGCAATATGGCTCAACGACTGCTCGAGTAGATTCAAACCCATCCACTATAAACGTTGCGTAGACGATACTTTCCTTATATTTAATGATTCAGCTGATTCAGACTTATTTCTGCAATATTCAATGAGTAAGCATCCCAACACAATGTTCACTGTCGAAAACCAATCGAACGATTCTATCGTAGTTTTGGATACCCTAGTCACAGAGCAGGACTCAATACTAACCACTAGAGTCTACACGAAGCCAACATTTTCAGGCCTTGCAACATGCTTCTTCAGTCACTGCTACGCGATCAATTTAAAATCAATGCTATAAAAACCCTACTGTTTAGGTTATATCGTTTATCCTTCTCATACCTCGCATTTCCATTGAAATAGATTTCCTTCGCATCTCTTTCAAGAATAACGACTACCCACACCAACCCCTAGATCACTACAGCAAACAATTTCATGATAAACTTTTCGATCCCGGAATAGCTAAACTTACCGTACCTAAACTTGACCTATACCATTCCATCCCATACTAAAGCAAAAACTACCGTCGATAAAGTCAACTCCCTGGAACTTTTCCTCTCCGATGCCTACCCGCACATAAACTTCAGGTTCTCTTAGAAAAACACATTCACCATAGGATCCTATTTAAAATTCAAAAAGAAACCTCCCAAAAATCTTCTGTCCAGTGTTGTGTACACATTTCCGTGCCCGAGCTGCTCTGCTCTGTGTATCGGCAGCACTGGACAACATTACAAAGCACACGTGGACCAACATTTAGATATATCCAGTAAGACATATTTACCACCAACAAGACCTATACATTCAGCTCCCCCTCTTCATGCAGAACGACACAATCATCCAATTAGCAGGAAAGACTTCTCTATTATCGACTTTTCTAAAACTAACAGAACTCACAACTTCAAAATCGCTATATATCCATAATAGAAAACCTAGCCTAGCTATACCACTCGTCACGATCCACGACTGACGTTTTTCCCTCAGACTGTAGATTCTCCATTCCCTTCACATCCCATAATATCCGACTGTACGACCCCCAAGCGTACTCCAGCCATTCGCCTTTTACGTCTCCTCTCTAGCAACATTTTTCCGGCCCCACTCTAGTTTCAATAAAATTACTCCTTTTAGATGCTTTTGACTTTGAATCATCTGATGATGGAAGATATCATCATGAAACGTTAAATTTTCATGAAATCTGTCGACACCTCTATTAATTTTACGAAATTAGCCTTAGTTTTATATAAATTGTATTCATTTTTAGCAGGCAGTCAAACATCACACAAACATAAACATCAGCTCCATAACATTGATACGATATCATGGACGATTTTTTTGTGCAAGCGAAAGCTGTTTGTCAAAGGCACCAAAGAATTAAGTAATTAAGCAATTCCGCAGCGAAATATTGGTGTTTTTCTCCCGTCTGCGTAGTTTTACTATAATCTTAAGGATATCTTCCCATTGCGCCGTTGCTCATCTACTAAATTGGCCCTTGTACTCCGAGCAGTTGAAGTTTGGATATAGAAGGAAAGTAAAAATCAAGAAGCCTGAAAATGCTTAGGGAAGCTGTAAACATATTCATTACTTGAATTTCAGCGTTTACACAGAAAGAAGTGTCTGCAAATACAAGGTTACCAGACTTCTGCCATCATCTGCAACCTGGTCTATATATGTTAAACGGAGCTTGGCATGAGAGCCACAGTGGTCTAATTTGTCTTATGCGTTTCCTTCAAACTTGATAAAAAAACGGGCACACAAATATGCATTGGTCTATATCATACTGTTTCATAAATAACTGATTGAACAAATACAAGCTGTAAACGAAGTTAGAGCCTTAGAGCTAACAGGCAGTCAATGATTCCAAAACAATAGGGTATGAAAAGGCCAAGGGCAAACCGTCCAGCCATGATTACACTATATTCTCAGATCAATTTTGACGTGAAAATATTTTTAGGATGTTGTAGAAAATAACTGAGTACAGTATTTATTACTCCCGCCATTCCCCCGTCCTTCCTTTTTTTTTAGAAATTGTCAATAGTTAACGGATAGATCATTGGATCATATTTTCCTTGTGATGATTAACTAACTGAAAGAAATTTCACTCTAAGAGTTTAGAGAAATTAGGGAGGGAGAATATTGGATTGCTCTACCCAAATGAAATGGTCAGCTTTTTGCTCTTTTGATCATTGTACACATGATGAAGCAGCTAAATGCAACGTATACATTTATCAAGAGAAAAATTAGGATAAGAAGCAAGAAAATTGAAGAGGAATCATCGCAAATTCTGTACCATCGGTTTTCTGCTGGGCACTCTCGCACTCAACACCGGCATCATCGCCGATTTGTTGAGAAAGTCAAATAAATTAAGAAGTTTGCGAAGTATTTTTGGCCTGAGTGCCATTGTGCCCACCTTGGCCCCTGGTGACCCTGAGCCCAGACCTTCAGTAAGAGTTTAAGTTATTCACTGCGAAATGAAACCGTTGAGTGAGAGCTGAAGATAGCTTTAGTTCGGGAGGTGAGCTCGCGGACAGACGGAGAGCACAGCTGTACGTCACGATGCAGACAGGCATATGCCGCAGCTCGGGATAAATTGAACGAGTGCTAAGACAAACAATTTCGTGGGTGCTTCTGCGAATGGAATGTCAACAGCCACGAAGGGAGAGAGGTGTGAGTAATGGCTGCCCGCTGCATGATGTGATGAATAATTGAAATTCAAGTGGATTGTTAAGTAAACGTTTAAAGCGCGGTGGTTAAACTAGGAGAATACTACAATTACTTAAGTAAAAGTCTAATAGTATGGAACGTGCACTGTATGTTGTTGTTGTAGTGTGATTGTGTTTTACACGTAGTACATATGTACAGTATAATGCCGCACGCAGTATATTATACCAAGAGTTAAGTACAAGCAATGATCAGATGGCCGATATGAGCGTATATTTTCAGATCTTAGACTGTTTTGGTAAAAATGGGTACATTTAACAAAAGTGACGCGAATTTATATGAATTAAATACTGCGCTGCTGTCATTTTTTGATAAAATGCATAGCGATAAGCATAGATGGAAGACGCAGAACAGTAGGGAGCTGTAGAGGAGAATGCCATAGCATTTACCGCTGCCAGGATGATTTCCTTACGAACTGGTCGTGGCATGACACAACGGCTGGTTTAGGAATGTTGGAGCTTCATTTTATCGCGAATGCATTAGGTACCACGACAAGTTCACAGTTCGATGCTATCATTTCTGGAATTGAGATTTGGATTACAGATTTCTCTTTGCAGTGTTGGATGGCAATTAATTAACGACCTTTTTGTCAATCGTCGTTGGCTTGGCATCTTGTCATACTTGCGTTAAAGTGTGACACATTAGAAATTGGGTCAAAACGCGTAAAGTACACAGCTCAGTGATTAATGGGTCAGTCATATTGAAACTGTATCACTACACTGGCGTAAGGGGAAACCTTCCTTGTACTGAATATCACGTTGGTATTCTATCTTTAAGCACAAATTAGTCTTTTAGAAAATCCACCTGCAACAAAGTGTAACATGCACTTTACAAATATGTAAATACACTGGTGTGTAAATTGTTTTACTCACGTAAAACCGTGTTCACCCTGTAGTTTTTAGTTTCCCTAATGAAGTGTATTATCTCCACGAGCACGTATAAGAGCTAAATTTTGAACCCTATAGATGATTAGGTTATGTGGACGAACTCTGAAGGCACCAGTCTTCATTCACAGCTGCCCACGAGTAGACGTGTTCCTGATCTGTTCTAGAATGATGGGAAGAAAGAAAGGCAAAAAGGAGTTATCGCTTCTGGTCGATCTAAGGGACGTCGAGTAAAAGAAGTAGCGGAGTTTGCTGGTGTTTGATGCCGTACCGTATATGGAAACAATCGGGTACGAAGGGCAATGCTAGGCTCAATTGCTGTAAAAAAAAAATGCTAATAGGGACCGCCGTCGTATTTCACAACTTGTTGACCGAAATCGCTTTGCATCAAGGATGAAATTGTTGCAAAACATCAATGGCGGCTTTTTTTCTGATATATCTGAACGGACTCTTCGTAGAAAACTCCATGCAATGGTATATTAACTCGTATAGTTCGTAAGCGATTAATATTAACAGCAGCCAGCAATACCTCTCGTCTGAAATGGGCCAGAGCACAAGCACACTGGACTGTCGAAGACTGGAGAAGTGTTATTTGGTCAGATGAATCGCGATTCTGTCTGTATGAAAACGATGCTCGTCGTCGTGCTCACCGAAGACCACATGAAGCCTTGAAGGAAGCCCGTGTGCAAGGGGCGACGCAATCTGGAGGTGGGTCTGTCATGTTCTGAGGCTGTTTTCATTACTCGGACGTGGGCCTTTTGGTTGAAAAAACCATCAAACTGAATCGAATTCTACATTGAGTTGTTAAGTCCCAAAGTTGCGGCATTGCACCGTATCAGCATGAGAATCGAACTGCTATTTTGCCAATCTTCCAGGATGATAACTGCTATATACATCGGGCTAGATCGGTCATGAAAAACCATTCTGGTTATGTAAGGCACCTAGAATGACCGGCTAAGTCTCCAGATATGAACCCTATCGAAAATTTGTGTGGCCATCTAGAACGACAAATTAGGCCCCGAGAAGATCCTTCACGCAACTTTGACTGTTTAAGGAATGGATTGATGATTGATGAGGAATGGATTGAACTGTTGTTAAAATGTGATCATGAGTAGATTAGAAATCTTGTAGACTCAATGCCTTGCACAATTGTCACTATTATACGTTCTCGTGGCTGTCGTACAACGTATTAGTAACAGGCTAACTTTATATCCGGAGAGCACGAAAGTAGGAGCCTCATCCCTTTACTGGAACACTCTTCTTGCTTGAAACACTTCTTGAAATCGAACCAGTAGAGATATTTGAAGCTTCTGCTTGCGCTACTATGTAGTCTGATTTTAATAACTTTCTTCATGCATGAAAACTATATTTGCTCTCGGTTTACGACGCATAAATTTAGTAGATGATCAACGAAGCACAAGCGAAGCAATAAGTTTTTTACGGGGTTGTAGACTCCACGATAAAATTTTCCACCTTGCTTCATTTGTTTTACGGACGGAGCAGTTTTGCTTCAGCAAAAAACTTTCGATACACTGAAGGTGCATCATGCGGTAGGAAGGACATGCGGTTGGGAATTTAATTAAATTCAGTTATGCTCCGATGCTCGCTAGTATAAGCTCATTTTTTCGCATGTCAGCTAAGTTAGCCAAAGACTGTGCTGTTTTATGAGTTGGAAAGAGAAAGCACCTATCTCCGATGATAATTTGAGTAGGTCGTTGTAGCATACATATGTAACAAAAGTATGCTAAATGAAAACGGGCCTTTGGAAATTCCTTGCTGTGATTTTTGACATACCTAATAACTAGCTTTCAACTTTGCAGGGCCTTTCAGATGGACCCACGAAACGTTCATATTTTAGCATGACAATGCCAACTTCCTTTACTCGATGTGCGATATTTTGAGACCAGCCTCTTGGCTGACAATAAAAAATTCCCAGAAGCTGCCCAATCTAATAAAAACCATGAAATTCCCTCGGTAGCAGCAAACAAAGATACAGGTTAGAACGCGTTCCCACAGAACAGCTCAGGCGCATAAAAATACTTATTAAGAAGACCTTGCCCTATTGCACCTGATTGCTGATCCCCGCCGTATCATAGATACGTCAGCTTCCCAATCCTGCCTGATCCACATTAAGATTTCACCTAATTTTCTTCCCAGCTATTTGATTGATAACAGCCGTTGAGCTTTATTTATTACCTCCGCCAAAGAGGTTATGTTTTTTTCGTGTTTGTCTGTCTCTCTGTCTTTCCATTTTTCAGTCACCAAGATAACTCAAAAAGTTATTAAACGATTTGGACATAATTAATTTACAGAGATTGTTAGGTATGTTAGGAGGAACAGATGATTAACTTTTAGTGAAGATATGTCCATCCGTTTGTTTGTTTGTTTGTCTGCCTCATTGTTCTCAATGCCATTACTCAAAAAGCTATGAATGG
Source organism: Parhyale hawaiensis (assembly GCA_001587735.2). Classification (NCBI taxonomy): domain Eukaryota; kingdom Metazoa; phylum Arthropoda; class Malacostraca; order Amphipoda; family Hyalidae; genus Parhyale; species Parhyale hawaiensis. Next base: position 27,334,892 of record LQNS02278159.1, read on the forward strand.
ATTTTTATAAAATTAACAAGAGTCGTTAGTTATATAACAAAGAGCGAATGACCAAATTTTGGTATTGATCCGTTTGTTTGATCGTTCGTTTGCCACTGTTTTTAATTTTATGCTCGTTAGCACAATAACTCAAAAAATAATGAGTGGATCTTTATGAAATTTATAGGGGTTGTTAGTAATGTTAAACAGCATAAATGATCATAATTTGGTACAGATCGTTTCGTTCGTTTCTATGTTTGACTCACGTTTGTCATTACATTTGCTAGCAGTATTACTCAAAAAGTAATGAACCGATCTTCTAAAGAAAATTGCACAAGCTGGTATTACTATCAAAGGCACAAATGGTTAGATTTTGGAGTTTATACGAAGAAAATTATGGTATCAGAGAGAATTTGAACTTTTTGCTACCGTTGCCTCGCTTGGCGGAGGTATGCGCTCTCAGAGTGCTCTAGTTTTCTCTAATTTCCTTTTATCTTGTAGTGAAGAGCGTGACATAAAGGTAGGTACGTACTAGCGTATTAATATATAGACTAGCGGGCTCGTGAACATTCCACGGTTAAATAATATTTCCACTTACCTTAGTTTGACTCGCGGCAGCGTTTCTAACTCAACCCGCCGCGTCTAAACTTTTGTCCACTGCTCAACCTTGTTTACGGTTACGCAGTCGGTTTACGTTACACCTCGCCTAACCTGTGTATGTCGCATTTGTTCCGCCAGCAAAGAATTCACACTTGTGTCGTGATAAAGACAAAGAATTACGATAGTATTTTTTTTTTGCACTCTTCCCTTGTGTATTTGCACGCCTTTTTAAAGCTCTAAATCCCAGAGTTTACAGAAAATTTTATCCTCCATCAGCTTACACGTTACAGTTTTTTTTAAGCATATCCGATTATTTTGCCGTGTTTGGGACCCGTTGATATTGATCAGTAGTCTATTATTTTTCTGCTTTGTTTGAAGCGATAGTTAAACCACAGCAGACTGTCAATTTCGTCAGTCACCGCAACGGAACCCTCTGTGCTCAAGATGTTATTGTATTTCTTTGGACATCGCACAGTCGTTTCTAAAATAATGTGAAGTCGAGATATCCAACATTACCCAGTCTGTTCTCCCGTAACGTATCCAAGTTACGTATCTAGCCCTATTAGGAATGTCATTCGTCGCCAGTAAAGCTAGCATAATATTTTGCGAAAAAAAAACGGTAGATATGATACGGGTGCAATGATCTTCCTGTCTCTATTTCTAAAATGATTTATTTTTCAAGAAGCGAAAAGGTAAGTAGAAACTCGCATATTAATATTTAGATAATAATAATGGAACCCTCCAAAAGAGCGCTCTACTCGGAACAGCGCACATCATTCGCAAAGTGCTCTGAGCCTTAGATCGCGGGATGCGACCCGGCGGCACTCGCCGGAACCCTGGACATTTTGCGTTCACGTAAGCTTTCCTGCGCGTGCCATCACTAAAATAAACACTACCTAGGCAAATCTAACCTAGCCAAACCTAACCTACTCTTACCTAACCTAANAGATTCCGCACCGGCCTAGAGGCATTAGGCAAACGTATAGGTTATTGCGTGAATTCTTCACGAACGGGTCCACTAGTCTTTTAGTAAAGAGCGTGACATAAAAGGTAGGTACGTACTAGCGTATTAATATATGGACTAGCGGGCGCGTGAACATTCCACGGTTAAATAATGTTTCCACTTAGCTTAGTTTGACTTGGGGCAGCGTTTCTAACTCAACCCGCCGTGTCTAAACTTTTGTCCACTGCTCAACTTTGTTTACGGTTACACAGTCGGTTTACGTTACACCTCGCCTAACTTGTGTATCTCGCATTTGTTCCGCCAGCAAAGAATTCGCACTTGTGTCGTGATGAAGACATAGAGGTACGGTAGTACTTTTTTTGCACTATTCTCTTGTGTATTTGCACGCCTTTTTAAAGCTCTTATTCCCAGAGTTTACAGAAAATTTTGTCCTGCATCAGCTTACACGTTACAGTTTTTTAAGCATATCCGATTATTTTGCCGTGTTCGGGACCCGTTGATATTGATCAGTAGTCTATTATTCTTCTGCTTTGTTTGAAGCGATAGTTAAACCACAGCAGACTCTGTCAATTTCGTCAGTCACCGCAGCGGAACCCTCTGTGCTCAAGATGTTATTGTATTTCTTTAGACATCGCACTGTCGCTTCTAAAATATTGTGAAGTCGAGATATCCAACTTTACCCAGTCTGTTCTCCCGTAACGTATCCAAGTTACGTATCTGGCCCTATTAGGAATGTCATTCGTCACCAGTAAAGCTAGCATAATATTTTGCGAAAAATAGCGGTAGATATGATACGGGTGCAATGATCTTCCGGTCTCTATTTCTAAAATGATATAATTTTTCAAGAAGCGAAAAGGTAGGTAGGTGCTCGCGCATTAATATTTAGATAATAATAATAATACACTTTATTTGGTACACGCAGGAACATGGTGCACGCGTATAAAGCACAGCTTAATAAAAGAGTCACATTACACACAAACGGCAGGAAATGCTATCCTTACAAACTACAGCGCATCGCAGTCATTGTTTGTCCCATGTTTGGTCACAGTATACGCTGCCTTCGGCTGCACATGTTAGATAGTTTGTAGCCAGAACCATAATGGATCACATTGAGTGAGGTGTTATTAGATTTTTCCATCCTGAGCTGGAGACTAAGAGCGCAATTTCTTGTCCTGACTTCGAGGCAATCAGTGTACTTGTCAGTAAATATCATACTTACCCTTGTTGACCTCGGCACATTCATCAGTCGCCGAAATATGCAATTTTAGGCTAAACGTAGGCATCCAATACACTTATGTTTAAAATTCGACCAAAGCGAGTTACAGTGCAAGGATAGCAATAGTTTCGAAACAGCTGGCATTTGACCTCCTCCGAGCAGTGAACAAACTTTCTGATAGGCATATTGCCTATTGCGTGGGGCTCTCGCGCTTCTCTCTGTACGCATTGATGATCACGAAAATCTTTAGTGATCTTATGACATAAGTGAGATCGCCATCATTGAGACGAGAGACTTTGTCGGTGAGCAACTCACTTCTCCTAAGTCTGATGTACATGCAGATAGTTTTAAGAGTATTATATTCAATGTACAGTATGCTTGCTTCGTTCTCGCAAATTGAGATCAGTTTTTGCAGCCCACTGGAATGGGGAGAGACAAGGATCATATTATCAGCACAACTGAGCGCATTTACTGCGCTACCATTTATATGATATCCAGCGCCTACTGCGTTCAGATGAGTGTGGATACTATCAATGAAGTTATTAAAGAGAATTTGGGACAGTAAGCCTCCTCGTTAGTCATGTAAAGCGCTATGACAATACCAATCCCTATTTCTCAAAGGATTCATGAGAGTGAAACCAGTACTTTAAAGTTTTAACAATACAAAGGGGCATTTGTTTTTCAAATGGAATGTTATAGTGAACTTGGTTAAATGTAGCGTTAGCATCAAAAAAGCACAAGTACATGGGAGATCCGATGTGAGTGGAATGATCTATGACCTGTTTGAACTTGAATACAGCCATTTCTGTTCCATATTAAGCCCGAATTAGTTGTCTGCTGCAATCACTCACGGTGACATTCGTCTCGCAAGCTCTAGTTCTAGTACTTTCGAAAGAGACTTAGCCACTGCTATAGGGCGATAGTAATTGCTCTTTTGTCTGTCACACATTTTGCTTTGCTGTCTAAAACTGGTGTTATTATAACCTTCAAGTCACTTGGGGAGAACCCCAAAGTAGAGTACCCTGTGAGTAAACTGTAGTGGGAAGAGAGCGTAAGAGCAACAGTGCAGTCCAGCGGTTCAAGGCGTCCTAACTGGGCCACAGAGCGCAGTAGTTGCAGGAGGCGCCATGGAACGGACTTCACAATAAGTTCAGTAATAACTAAGGAACCATATAATAGAGTTCATTATTTCAAAATGCGTCTTTTTTCATGGTTCACTTGTTTTTTTTTTTATGCATGAAGCTTCTATGAAAATTTAGTAAGCGGCAGCGGCTGATGTGGTTGGTGACCTCAACATCGAGGTTGTGTACATTGACTTCAGTTAGCGCAGACGCATTTCAGCATAAAATAATGTGTGTCCTGCCATAGCACTGCACTAGTGGGCAGCGCAGCACCCCATTAAATGGTGGCAAAAAACAATTATTTCAAAGAAACTCTCGTTTATTTCACTCTGGTTCGTGGCTTTCTTCTCGGGATATCTTTCTCTTTTTCTACGTTGATTCTCTCCTCAACATGAAGAATGTGAGCTCGGTATGTAAAACTGGCTGCGAGAAGCGATAATAATACCTATGCTGTCTTTACACGTCTGGAGACGTTTCATAAAATATGCCCTCTTAACTCGCAGATGTTTGTCTTATCTGTTGCTTTAAATCGGGACGGAGCTACCAAGCGAGCGACCGCCCAACCAACTGTGTTATTATCTATATTATTATTGTGCTTGTCCTTCCGTTAATTAATTAGTGATTTATTTACTCACTGTAGTTGGTTAGTTAGTTAGCATGATAATGACGCTTTCATCAGTATTAGATAAGGGAAAAATTAGGGTACACTGCAGATATCCTTGATACGACCTAGGAAGGGATCAATAGCAGAAGTCAAGATCAAATTTAAGCTCCTACTGCGCGCCAAATTTTGATGATAATGTAGAAATCCCAATTCAGGATCAATTTGAGTTTTTCATTAACATTGTCTTGCTTACCGGATGTATGTGCTCTCGGAGTGCTCTAGTCTTTATTACTATTGACATCTGCAGCATGATTCAAACCTGCCAAACGAACACAGAAGTCTGAAGTTTTGCACCAATGGGATTGGTCAAGATCAAATTTGAAGGAGCCAATCAGCCGAACTCTGACAGATGCGTGTACGCTAACCGCTGAAAAAAGGCTCATCTTACATGAAGTGACAGTAAACCGCAGCAGCGGTGCCAACACGGGAAATTAACTATTTTTTTTAGGCAAACGCTCAATCGCACGGCATTGATCCTCTGCTCCATTAAAGTTGCAACATCAACTTACGTGTTGGTGCGCAGCGCCGTGTGTGGAGGCCGCGGCGGTGCAAGTGCAACTCGTGTTCGTGAGTCGGTGTCGCTCGTTATGTTTGGGAGCTGTGACAGTAGTCGAGCGACTCGTGCTCGTTCAATGTAGGAGGGCAGAGCACTTCCTCCTCATAACAACCAATATCATATTCCTGTCACAACATTTAGCTGCTGCTTGTGCTGCACCCGTAGTAATTCAAGTGCACAGTCTGTAGTCCAGCTCATTTGCTGACCAGCTTATGCACTGTACAGCTGATCTGCTGACCAGCATATCTGTTGACAAGCTTATCACTTCCTGTGGTTGATGACTTGGTAATCTTGGGTGTCAAATCTTGCTTCAAAGTTGACGTTTGAGCCCCACATTCGTTCGGTTGCCTCACGCGCATCGCAGAAAATTGGTCTTATGAGGCGTGCTTGGAGGGTGTTTGGCTCGGTAGAATTGACACGTCGCTGCTTTAATTGCTTTGTCCTCCCTCTTCTAGAGTACTGCTCTGTAGTCTGGGGTTCTGCTGCC
>LQNS02278159.1:27357761-27368986 GCA_001587735.2 Parhyale hawaiensis
CTGCACCCACAGCAGCGTAAGGGTAGGAAGTAACGTTCCCATATTTTGTTAGATTGATTTCGTCAGGATTAAGTGACTGGCGTTAATTATGTGGTGGGTTAGAGGAGCTGTGTTAGGTTAGATGCGTTAAAATAACGCATAACTTAGATCGCGTGTACATCTAATAAAGTGGGAGAATTACCTAATCGGTGAATTCCCACTGGTTACGTTAGCTGATACGCCACAATTATATAGGCTTGGATAGACATACATTGTTCGTCATGAATGAATTCGTCAGCGATAAGCTACGGACGTTTACTCAGACGGGGTGGGTTACGTTATAAGAGCTGCATTAGGTTAAACTGAGGCGTATTGCAATAGTGTAGCATGGGTTGGTTCCTTTTGGAAAGTATAGTCTTTATTCAACCGTGGAATTCCTCGGGTACCGCTAGTTAACAATGATTATAGTACAAATTTCAAACAGAGCTCCGTTGTTAACAAACCAAAAGGCTCTCATAAAGTCCAACCGTACCTCGAGTAACGTATCACCAAAAACCTCAAACAGCTAAAGCAACAGTACGTACAGTAAGAAGACAGTGTGAGAAGATATTTAGAGGTGGGTAGCGGTATCCAAGCTCTGTATCCAAGATACTCAAGGGTGGCATATAACTCGGACTCGGAAAAATTTTTCCCTAAAAGAAAACTTCTGTTAAAAAAAAGAACCCAAAATAAAGGGAGAATATAATTTGCTGACGAGAAATCATCAAGGTCATTACGTGCGTGCTGACCGCTCAAGAATATCTTACCAGTTGCCTCGATAAGTAACAACAACAAAACAAGAGCATCAGCTGAAGTTTGGATGAAGTAAATCTCAGAAGAAGTACACATAACGATGGAAGAGATTGTTTAGAGAAGCTGTATGCATCTACATCTTGTGGACTTCAACACAGTCAAAGGAAGACCGGAATTCAGGTATACTATTCGAGTACCATCATCTGCAACCTAGAACATTTTCTACCTATTAGTTTTCTATGAATCTTTGCTGGATGACGACAGTCTTCAAGCAGATGAATACCCTGTTGAAACCAGGAAGCCCAGAGCTAAATTTTGTCTTTCTATTTTGTTAAGAGCGTGACACGAAACCTATAAATAAATATATAAACACACGACGGTCATTCTTAGTAATAAATAGTAAATATACATATTTGTGTGTTCTCCCTCAAACAGGTAGAAGTGGAACAATGTTCACGATTTTTTGCAGGGAGTATGATGGATTGACCCAAATGTGATCCATGCCAAAAAAAACTAGGCATAGCTGGCCATAAAAAAATGACGGTGTTGAATTTGTCACCACCGAGAGAAATTGTCTGGTGCCATTAGGCGTTCTATTTTTCATATGGTATTATTAAAAATGCCTTGAAGAATGACTGTGTTAAATTGGCCCACGGCCACCTAGAATACATGCCTTGATTGGCCGTCACCGCGGGTGATGATTTTACTCCACGAGACGTTCTATGTTGACTATATTAGGGTTAAAAATAAGGGTGAAATTACTTCTCCCTCGTGTTATTGTTTACTTAAAGGATAAATCAGGAAAATTTTATATGAAGCACATCAGCTTATGTTAATTAAGCGAAGAGCAGCAGTAAATCCTCTCATATTATCTCCATTACCATGCCAGGGTTGAAAAACCTATTTAATCAGGGAACCCTCATTTTAATATCTTTTCCCCAACGTTATCTCCGGGACTATGCTGCATGGATTTTTATGATTTTGGCTCAAAGCATTCCTCTTGATAAGAGGCAGACCCAGGAGGTGGGCGGGGGCCTTGCCCCTTCCCGCTCCCCCTCTCAATTTGTCCCTCGAACTATTTAGAGCTCTGTCTTGGTTCAAGTGCAAAGTGGTGTATTTAGAGCTCTGTCTTGGTTCAAGTGCGAAGTGGTATAATAAGTCACTCACCGCGCCTCCTAAAAAACTCTGAGCTAAATTAGCTCCGCACGTGGTCGTGAGTACTTTAATTGCTTCTGACAGCAGTCGGTCGAAGTCTCTCTAAATTGAAACTGATAATTAAGAAATGCGAAAGTGAATACATTTCCGACGTTTATTAATTTAGCATTAGAAATTAGAACCATATTGAATGTCCATACCGTGGTCGTAGGATGGTGGATGGTAGAGAAGCATTTTCAGTTTAAAGTCAAAATTTCAGTATTGCAAAAATGACCAAACTAGCGATAAGAAACCTATTTTTCCTTTGTCATTCTGCTAATTTCCCGTCGGCCAATAATAAGAGCGAAGCAATTCGTAGTGATATTTCTTCGTTGTCACGCTTCCGTTGCTACAACAGTAATTTTTATGCGGAATTATGTTCATGCCATGGTGTACTTGAATATTAAACAAAATGCTATAATGCTTATGTAATCTATATGATAATTTTGCTGGTCTCTCAGCGTTAATTAGTTAGTACGACCTTGGGTGACTTTAAATGCCAGAGTGGGCAGTGACCAGAGCGTGTGGGGGAGGGGGGTTGGGTCGCCATGGATTGAAGAAGTGTAATTCGAAGGGCCAGGGACTTCTCACTCTGTGTTCTGAGCACCAACTTTCAATCACTAACACCAGACTCCAGCTGAAAGACATGCACAAAACCACCTGGATGCATTCCCGATCCCAAAAGTGCCACTCGATCGAGTACATCATAGTGAGACACCGGGGTTATTGGATGTTCAGGAAACGCTAGTAATGATGGGTGCCTGTGGCGACACTACCACCGGTTGTTTCGCTGCCAGCTCTCGCTCCTACTGAAGCCTAGTACGAGGAACGGGCCTGGGCTCACTCGTCTGAGTGTTTCTTGTTTGCGGAGCCAGACCAAGAAGGACGCTTTGAGACGCGAGATGATAGACGGTCTCCGGAGGGCGGGAGCTGCATACTGCACCAACACAGAGCAACTGACAGAGAATTGGGATCGCCTTTCTGGTTTCTTTCTGGCGGGAGCAAAGAGGATTTAGGGTACAGAGCGAAAAAAAGAACAGAGATTGGTTTGATGAGTCTGCTCTGGAAATAAGGGCCCTCATAGATGAGAGAAATTGGCTGCACTCGGCGACCCTGGATGGAAGTTCCTCTGAACTGAGGGGCAGATATTAGATCGAGAGTGCAGAGGAGACTCAGGGAGATGGAGGAAGCCAGGTGGGTGGAGCTGGCTGAGAGAATGCTGGTGCACGCTGACACTGGCAAACTGCAAGAGTTCTACCGCTCTCTCAGGATACCCTACGGGCTCACGTTCAGGGCGCCTTTGTAGAGCAGAGATGGCGCAACATTATTCATCGATAAGGAGCATATTTTGAGCAGATGCGAGCAGCACTTTGGGGATCTGTTGAATGGAAGAAATGAAACTGATCCAGGTATTCATGAGGAAATGCCAGAAACCCCAGTGATGATCGAAATAGACCACCCTCCAACGAGACAAGCAGTACAAAATGCTATCGCTGTACTCAAGAACTATAAGGCGGTGGGACCTGACAGTGTGCCTGCTGAGGTGTTAAAATGTGAGGGCGAAGCCATCGTGGACTGTCTTTCGTAGTTATTTGCCAATGTCTGGAACACTGGATGCACACCCCAACGTTGGAAGGACGCTGACATTGTCAGCATCTACAATGGAACGGGTGACCGTGCTGTTTGCGGAAATAGCAGGGGTATATTTTTGCTGTCTACTGCCGGTAAGGTTCTCACCTGTATCCTGTTGGTGAGCCTACTTGACCACGTGGCAGATGACGTACTTCTCGAGGCCCAATATGGCTTTAGGAGCGATGGGAGTACCCTGGATATGATTTTCGCAGCGAGGCAGTTGCAGAAAAAGTGCCGTGAGCAGCATAGAGACCTGTTCATAGTGTTCGTAGACCTGGCTAAAGTCTTCGATACAGTTTCCAGGGAGCTGTTGTGGGTGGTGCCCAGAAAACAGGGTTATCCTCCGCGTTTTCTTGCCGTCGTTGTGTCATTGCATGACGGAGCAAAGGTGCGAGTCTTGCAAATGGGTGACGGGTCGGAACTTCTTAACGTGATTGCTGGTGTCCGACAGGGGTGTGTACTGGCCCCTGTACTGTTTAACGTATATATGGCCACGATCACTCGGGTTGCCATGTGAGATATCCGTCTTGAGGGCTGTATGTCAGTGTTTTACAGACCTTATGGTACTTTGTTTAACATCCATAGACTCAAGGCCAGGACTCTCGCGCAAAAGGTCAATGTTCTTGATTTACAGTATGCCGACGACGCTGCCATGGTTTGCCCGTCTTGCAAGAGTTTGCAGCGTCCGTTAAATTGTGTAGCGCAGGCATATGATAGAGCGGTCCTCCGATTAAACACTGCATCAGAATCCGACAACAACCAGTGTGAATCAGGTGAACGACCATCAACTGAGCGGAGTCCATCATTCCAAATATCTGGGGCCTATGCTGACGGACACATGCGACCTGGGAGAGGAAGTGCAGCGCAGAATTGGGCTAGCGTCTGCCTGCTTCGATAAGCTGGCAAACAGGATCGTCTACAACAGATCACTTACTCTACGTACCAGGGTCAAGGTGTACATGTCGACCTGCATTTCTATTCTCTTTGGCTTCGAGACATGGACCCCATACAGAAGACACATCAGGGCCCTAGAATCTTTCCACATGCGCTGCCTACAGCGAATGATAGGCTTGAAATGGTGGCACAAAGTTCAGCACGTGGAGATCAGACGCAGGGCCTCTGTGGATACACTCGAATGTATACTGGTCCGGCGACAACTCGGATGGGCTGACCAAGGGCGACGAATGCCGGAGAAGAGACTTCCTCGCCAGATCATGTACGGCGAGCTCGATGCGGGAGTTCGGACAGTGGGTGGCCAGCGAAAGCGATACAAGGGATAACTGGAAGAGCATTCTGACAGTGCTCCCACTGGTTAGGAGGAAGCAGCGGCGGAGAATCGTTGTCTGTGGCGCGAGACGTGACGCAGTGGGGTGCAGCGCTACACGGAGCAGTACGAGGCTGCAGCGACCGACAGACGGGAGATGCGCTTCAGCGGGGACCGGCTCAGGACCAGGGCATCTGCGACATTTCTGGCCGAATATGCGACTGCTTTCCTCAGCCACCTACGTCGAGGGACGCTCACAACCGCAGAGGGAGACGACATCGTCGTTAGCTACGGTCAAATATAAGCAAGCAGTACGGCCATCACGCTCTCATCAGTAATAGATAGGGGAAAATGAGGGTAGCCTTGAAGTGCCCTTGATACGACTTAAGAGAGGACCAATAGGAGATGGAATAAAGTTAAAATTTAAAATGCTAGTGGTCAAGGTCTTAGCTAGAACCCGCTGCCTGACTTGGTACGTTTTTCAACCTTTGTATTCATAATACGGGTCCGAGGGCAACAAAACTGAGGAATAATTCTGTTGTTCTGTGGAATTTCCGCATGCTCTTTCAGCATTAATCAGGGAAAAATTAGGATGCTACGGATCTGAGATATCACTGAAGAACGCTGCACTTGTTTTGTTTAATTTTTACAGGTTCCAAATAGTTAAAATAACTTAGAAAATAAAGTGAACATTATTGAGGATGAGCTTCAGTTCAATAATTAAATATGTTTTAGAAGAATCAAGCTCTTCCAATTAATAACAAACCTTTTATGTTTAAAAATTTTCTTAATTAATAGCGTGAAACGGGTTGTCAGTAGATAGCATAAACAGACCAACAGGCTTATTGCCAGAGAGCAGTCGGGACCTACTCTCCACCCCTCCATGAGCTATTGCCTTTATAGAAAAAAACTCAGCAAATATATGATCTTGCAAGCACCATTTATTGCTGCAGATCCGCAGAGCTCAGCGACGTTTAGTTACTTGGGCTGAGGAAGATAATGGGTCAAAGTGGCCTCTGAAGCTTTGGCTGTTAAGAGCTTGTAACTCCTGGAGGAGGTGCTTATAGCTATGGAGGGTGTTGCTATCAATGCTTGTAAACACGACATTCAAAAAGAAGTGTCGCTGCATCGACAACTACAGAGGGGAGTCCACTCCAAATATTTACTATGAAATAACGAATACCTGCTGGCTTAGAGTACTTCTTCGAGCTCATCTTTAAGTTTCTAGCCAGTGTTTCGCAGGCAATCATTGATGTCTCTCTTATAAACTTCCGTTGTAGGCTCGTCGTCGAAGCCATTTATGTACTTCAATGTTACTATAAGTTGCCTCCAAAGTGGTCCGTGCTCCAGAGAGATGAGTTCCACTTCCTGTAGGTGACAATTGTATGGCTTGGTTCGCAGCTGAGGTATCAGCATTGTTGCTCTGCGTTAGATTTTTTCAGTTTTAATGAAATTGTTATTACCTGACGGCCAGGCTTAAGTAGCCAAATCTAAATGCGGTCGCACTAGTGTTTTGTGTTAGAAACGATTATACCCTTGGATTTGCACTTGATAATCCTGGTAGTGAATCCTAGTATTTTGTTTGCCATTTGCACACAAATGATAAGTTGCTGACTGTATTGTAGTTTGTAATAATTATCTTAGGTCACGTTGTTGTGTGACAGCTATAATTCTATCCTCTTTCATTTTCAATCCGGTTGAGGGGTTCACCGGCCCAAGGTGTATTACTGAACATTTGTCGGCATTAAAGCTCATTTGCCCCGTTACGCTCCGTTCCCTGTTTTCGTGGTTTTCACGGGCTTCCAATTTTTTCATCAACCTTTGATGGATGACTTTGTCGAATGCCTTCTGGAAGTCAAGGTAAACGAGCAAGCTACTTACCTGATTGTTAAAGATGTTAGGAGGAACAAATGATTAACTTTTGGTGAAGAACCGCTCAACTGTTTCTTTGTCTGGTTTTCTACCTTTTTTTTCATGGCAACATAACTTTAAAAAATTATGGACGGATTTCATAAAATTTGCCCGAACTGTTGGGAATGTTACAAAAAACAAATGACCGTATAATTGTGCTAATATATTCTTCCATTTGTGTGACTCTGTGCTTGACTTTATGTTTGTCAGCAACATAACCGATAAATTTGAGCGTATCTATATAAAGTTTGTAGGAATTGTTAAAAATGTAAAAAGACACAATTGACAAAACTTTTGGTGATGATCGGTTCATGCGCGGGTTTTTGTCTTTGACTGCAAATGTCATTAACTTTGTCAGAATATAACTGAAGAAGTTATGGGAGGATATTTATAAGTTTCTAGGAATTGTTATAAATAAGACAAAAATTACTAAAGTTTGTTGATGGTCGGTTTGTCTAGGTCTGTATTAGTTTTTGTCAGTATATAACTCAAAAAAATTACGGACGGACAGTTATTCATGTCAGGAGGTATAAAGGACCAAATTTTGGTGTTGAAATAAAGAAAACTCAGGTTTCCGCTAACATTGCATTGCTTGTTCGAGGTATGCGCCCTCAGGGTAGGTACTCTAGTTATAGCTTGTGGATTTTACTTCTCAGGCTCAGCCGCAGTGCTCCTTTGCTCTCCAGCTCTGTGACGTCAGCAGAAACAGAAATGGGTAACAATTTACTTTTTTGTCAATGGAACGAAAAGTTTAGTCTCACTTCTTTTATACTTCTTCCGTGAATTGAACGTTCAGGGTAAATGACATTAATACTAAGCTCCAAACTGCCAACGAGCTATCAACAATTTACCGTACCCTTGCCGTATCCACAATACCTCTGGAGTAGCTAAAGGAACTATTAACATCACTAACATCGAAGATGCTGATTTTGATACCATCACAGCTCTGAAATCAAAATTTTTCCAGAGTGCAAGAGAAACTCACAAAAAATAAACAGGTATGCAGATCAATAAACAGATAAACGCACACTGGTTTCATTATAGTATGAGATTGGTTTCACGATAGGAAATATTAATATTATACTATCGCATAACTCATACCACACACCGGCGCTGTAGCTTATCTGCCGCACTCACTCCACACACCGGCGCTGTTGCTTATGTGCCGCACTCACTCCACACACCGGCGCTGTAGCTTATCTGCCGCACTCACTCCACACACCGGCGCTGTTGCTTATGTGCCGCACTCACTCCACACACCGGCGCTGTTGCTTATGTGCCGCACTCACTCCACACACCGGCGCTGTTGCTTATGTGCCGCACTCACTCCACACACCGGCGCAGTAGCTTATCTGCCGCACTCACTCCACACACCGGCGCAGTAGCTTATCTGCCGCACTCACTCCACACACCGGCGCTGGAGGCCAAAGACATTCCCTCTCAACACTCTCTCGTCCAAGAAAAGGCTCGCCTGCATCGCATAAGTAAGTACGTACTGAGGCGAAGCAGTTCCCCTGAGCCTCCATGACTCTCTGCCTCTTATATCGAGGATATTTATTGTGTCTCTTCCCTGCGATAACCGCGAGCCTTTGCCCTGCAGACACGTGAGGTCTGCCCGTGCTCCTGCTCTCCTGTCACCACCGAAGCCATGAGCCACGGCTCCAACTCAGCAAAATGCACCGAGGGCTGCACAGCGCCGCACATCCTGGCCTCATCCGTCTCATATTTATTGACCAGCTGCGTGCTTCTCGTACTCGTGGCAGCCAGCTGCCGGGCTGGCATCCAGTGGACTGCCATTCTGCCAACGCTTCCAGGTGAGTGGGGAGACGATCTGTAGTCGTATCTTTCTGTTCGGCGTCTTCACGGGCGGATGTGCTTCCGTACGTTAGAATAACGTTGCACAGTCTCAGCTGAGAGTACTGCGCACTTCATCATTTGATGTTACTTCAAGTATCCCATCCAATGCAGGACGATTCATGCCACAGTTTTTTCAAGCACCATTACAATCGCCTTATTTTTACCTTACAGTTGAATTATTGTTGACTTGAATATCTTTATTGATCTGAACATAAATACAGAAATGGGGAAAGTAAAGTAGATAAAAGCAAAGATGTCTGTCTTCCTCTGCAGAAATAGTGATTAAACCTTGATGACGAAAGCTTTCTGAGCTTACATACAGGACTGATTAGCCTTTCATTGCAATTACCGGAACATTCGAGGGCCTCTTTTCGTTAGCAAAAATCGATAGCTGCAATGAAATTCCGTAGCTTTACTATATTTGTGCGTCTCGGGGCTTCAGTTATAACAATATGCCAAGGCTGTGCTCCTATTGTTGCACATTGTAGAATATTTTTATAGTGTAATTTTTGTTGTTCTATTAAGTTTCTATCAAGCGCAGCTCACACAACAAAACAAAACTACGATAAATTCACCAACAACTGATCCCGCCGCACCCTCCAACTGTTGAGCTCACTGCTATCGCATATCAGCATAACATTGCAGCTTGACTCCTGCAGAGGCCAACACTCAGTCGACGGAAGGTATACGTTTATAGACCACCTTCCACCGTATCACCGCATCCTTATGCATCTTACCGCGGGAGTCGCTCCTATAGCTTTCTTACGCTCTAGACTCTAGAATGCTTTATCAAATATTTGAACTCTCAGGTTTCAATCGAAGTTTGATCAATTTTAGTCCTAGATATGCTAAATGTTGGCCAAACTAAGCGGCCAGTTTTAAATTTAAGTGTATATGAACTTTTAACCTTATCAGATCAAGATTGTAGGAGGAATTTTAGGAAACTGAAGCAATAAAAACATCAAATTATAAGTGAAACATATACACTACCTGGCCGAGAATACTGTCTACTCTGGAAAAAACATTGCTGTAATTAAACTCTTCAAGTTCAATAGTTTATTAGACCACCGTTTGCATTGACTGCCAATTCCATTCTATTAGGCATAAATTTTACAAGGTATTACAAATCATCTACACGACCATTTACCCAAAGTTCAAGCAAACATTGGGAAAGAGTGGCGGATGAAGCATGAAGAGGTGTTGAGGCTTGCAACTCCCTCCATAGTTGACAGGACAAATTCTCGATAGGGTTTAAATCAGGAGATTGTAGTGGTAATTTCATATGAGCAAAATGACCCCCTCGCGATGCCCAAACTAATCTTGCACTACAGCAGAGCTGTGGCTGGGAGAATTGTCTTTTTGAAAAATACGAGACCAACCAGCAATATAAAATTCCACTGACCGCTGTACGATACTTGGTCACCTAGGATGTTCAAATGAAACAGGAATTTCATTTTATTGCTGCGCATACTTGCCGAATCCAATCCCGATCATGTGAAGCATCCTCAGATTGTTACACTGCCCAATACCCACAACAGCAGCATGCCATGTGTGCCTGACTCATGTGCTCGAGGTGCCGAGTTCAAGCGACAAGCCTGTCACGGGATCTTTGTCGCGTTTGGCGCGCTGAGTCGGCAATTGGTTGGTATGCGGAAGCTGGGTGGGGCACTTGCCTGACCAGGAATGGGAGGGTTGGGGGCTCGGGTCGTTGAACCTTCCGTTTCGGCGCTATAGTTCTTAGCGATCCGTGGTCAGCTGCGGCTCTACTTACTCCTCTGGGGCCAGTTGCCCTATATATGCAGCACGAACCAGTGCATGCGGGTTTCCCAGGAGAGGGTACAGTCAAAGTTGACATTACATTTACTTTACCAGTGGTCTGTGCTGTCGGAAATTCATGAAGGATCCAGTCTTTATGGCTTCCCGTCTTACTCTAACTCAGCCATCTTTCTGGAACAAAGTGAACCTCTTTTTTTCCGACCCTAGGACGTGATTCTAATGCTTTCGAGTCCAGTCATTATGGCTCATTGCAAATTGGAACCATTTCGTTGATTTTTTCTCTAATCAAAGGTTTCCTACAATGTCTCGAAACACGGTGAAGCAGATAATCTCCTAGAACTTTCGCTGAACACACTAGTTCACTGCTGAACACTTTTCGTGATTTGTTTTCACCAATCGCTTCAGAAAACTCCTGTCCGAATGCTCAGAATTTTAGCTTTGCCTCTATTACCACTGAATGACTACTTCATCGACTCTTTTCCACTGAGCAGTTCTCCTTCGCAGAATAGTCCTAAGGCCCGTGGCCATCACTTGAAATACTTCTCTGGCAGATGTACCAGCCCGGTTCAAACCTGTCACCTGTCCTCTGTCTGGGACACAGGTGCTGCAGGCATTAGTTCCAGCGCAATTATTACCTCCGCCAAGGAGGTTATGTTTTCGTCGTGTTTGTCTGTCTGTCTGTCTGTCTGTCTGTTTGTTTGTTTGTCTGTTTGTCTGTTTGTCTGTCACCAGGATAACTCAAAAAGTTATTAACCGATTTGGATGAAATTTACAGGGATTGTTAGGTATGTTGGGAGGAACAGATGATTAACTTTTGGTG
>LQNS02278159.1:27369026-27379378 GCA_001587735.2 Parhyale hawaiensis
AAAAAGGCACAAATGATCAGATTTTGGAGTTTATGCAAGGAAAATTATGGTTTCAGAGCCAATTTGAATTTTTGCTACCGTTGGCTCACTTGGCGGAGGTATGCGCTCTCAGAGTGCTCTAGTTCATGCTTGTGGTCGCAGGGAGAATAGGTACACTACTTACTACCGTGACACTGAACCCAATGATGTTTACCATATTCTTCCTTTTTATCTTGCAACACTTGTTTAGTCATTATACAACAAATTTTATCTTGTCGATTGGCAGTTTTGATGGTTATATAAGCATTACTTCGGAAATTAACAAGAATGAACGCCGTGCCTAAAAAGATGTTCTATACGGAGGATGGACATGGTTTGACCTTCCATGAAATCAATTAAAGTTGTGCCTTTGTGAGTTTGGAAGCGCAAAATTCTCCTCCTAGAGGTAAAAGCGCGAATATGAGTTTTGAAATGCTGACACTCAAGTAGCATGAAAGAAATATAGTTCAATCAAATGAATTCACCGGAATTGCTCAGTGCTTTTACCAACAGTTGGTTGAACCATCAGGATCAAATTTTAGCGGCATTAACCCTATCTGCTCCAAGGCGGTAGAATATTATACCCCCCTACTGTTTTTCGTTCACAGTTCTGCTCCCAGTGATATTCAGCGCCCAAAATTCCGTGACTCAATAAAATTCTGCAATACCACGTGTAATGTCGGTTTTTATTTCTATTTATATTTATAAAGTCTTGTAATCTACTATTGTAAAGGCACACCTAAAGGAAAAATATGTTTTTCTTGAATGTTTTAATAGTGATTTTCTGTCGTTTTTCCGCTCTTTACTTTTTATCTAGAGTCCGCCATACAATCAAGACTCAAGAGTAGACAAGAGTCAGGGTGGAGCGGATATTTATGGAGCGTCGTAACCTAGATACCGAGAGACCGACCACTTCATACGACGAGTATAAGAAAGAATTGACATTTTATTCGCGTGGCCAGTGTCTTACATTGGCCACGCGAACCCACACCCAACCAGGCTCACGATAATCCAGCACAATGTAAGACACTGGAGCACAAATAAACATGCATTAACTAACTACTATCTCAGACTAAATCCCGACATCATCTTAATCAACTCACATGGAGTACTAGAGCAAGAGTCCATAANACAGCCAAAAATAAAGATAAATATAAATATTTCAGAACATTAGATGATAACATTTCCGTGTGGATTTCCTTTTTATACAAAAAGAACTTACAAAATTATCACTAAAAGACAGCAAAAAGGCGAGAAATGAAAAATAGAAGCGATTATAGGTTCAGCTTGTGAAAGTATGAAAATTGCAGCAGATTTGCTGCCGGAGTGTTCACCCTGTACTGTCTGGAGTTATTTTCTTATGTATATTCGAATTTAATTGACGTTAAAACTACTCGGAGGCATTATTTTTTTTTCATAAAATAGGCGAAAGAAGAGTTCAATAAATGACTTTTTAGACTATGAAGAAAAACTCTGATATTGATTTTTCGTCGGCGGTACAAATTTGCACCGCCTGGGCGCTCATGTGGCTGAAAAAAATGGTAACTGATAGGGTTAAGAATTGAAAATGTTTTGGCTTCGGCTCAGTCTGAGGTTTCAATTACCACAACGAAATTCAGGAAGGGAGACATAAGCGAAATGGATTATGGACGCCTAGAACGAAAACTCCATCCGAAATTGAACCTCTCACATACCACACTCACTCGTTTCTTTACTTGTGCGTGTCTTACTTATTTGCACACAGCTTCTTCGATTTAAAATAGGATGAAATTCAAGAGTCAATGGTGTAGGTACGCCCTGGGAAGTTTTAGAGTCCGCCATACAATCAAGAGTAGACAAGAGTCAGGGTCGAGCGGATATTTATGGAGCGTCGTAACCTAGATACCGACCACTTCATACGACGAGTGTAAGAAAGAATTGACATTTTATTCGCGTGGCCAGTATCAGTAGTTAAGACCCGTGAAGATAAGCATACGGCTTCTCCACTTTAAGACGGGAAGAAATTAGAGTGTTGAAGATTTAATTCCATTGTATCTGTGATACGGAAGAAGAAGCTGAACGAGGCTGCATGAACAAGCAAGTTAGTTTTAAACAAAGAGCTTCAATGGGAGGAGTACGCGCAAGCTTTCCCTGGGCGAGTAAACACATGGCTTTGTCACGTGACTCAAGCTGGCGTTTGGAGATTTTAAACTGGCTGAAGTGGCAGTGGTCAACACATATAGTTAAGGAAGATACAGACAGACAGTTCTTCAATATTTTTGCAAGACAATCGTGTCTGAAGATTTATATCCCACTGTTCACCCTGTTACTTTCATCATTAGCTGGTATACAGGATACAAGTTTCCTTAACATAGGTACTTCCATCCGCTCGGAATTTTGTCGATGGTTAATGGCGGCAAAAATTTGAGCTCAGGACTCATTCCTACGTGAGGCAATGCCTCACGTAGGCAATGCTGCTCTCCGATTGGATAAGCCACTCAGCCAGTTTAAGGGAAAAATTTACTCACAACGCTCCCGTAGGATAAATAGATAGGGTGCACTCCTCTCTATTAGAACCTCCTTGGGTTTAAATGTGATACGGCAAATGCAAGTGGAGTACATAACGCATATATTCCCCGTGCTTATAGGCAGAGTGTTGACTATTTCTTTGAAAAGCAAAGAAGCTGATGATGGCGACCCGTACTGGCAATTGCCGCAAGAATGGACAGTCAAATAGCGTGAGGTCTATGACCAGCTGAATAACACCTGTTTTTTACGACAGCGAAAAAGATGATGATGCTGACTCAACGGGTCACGGGCAGTCTAGTATTATACTTAAAGTCTGTGAACTTTATTTACTTGTTTGTTACCTTATTTGCACGCAGTTTCATCGCTGAAAGATAGGAAGATATTCGAATACTGAAAATTTAATTCGGTTGTATCTGTGATATGGACGATGAAGCTGAGTTCGGCTGTATGAACGGGCACATTAATTTCAATGATAATACGGGAAGTGCAACTGGAATACGTAACATTTAATTTACCTTGCTTAAGGCAGAGTGGTGAATATGCATTAGAGATGCAAAGAAGCTGTTGATGGTGACAAGTAAGGGCAAGAGTTGAAGGTTAAATAGCGTGTGGCTGGCTGTCATTCTACCAAGATGGTAGTGGTGAAGCAACGGGTCACGGGCCGTCTAGTAGTACTTAATTACTTGTCTCAGCGATGTGGGCTTTAGAAAATGCAGTAGATCGAGCGCATTCATGAAGCAATATTAGCTGGTATAAGAATGAGGGGCAACCCTACAAATATTTATTGTTTTCTCTTTATTAAACTCAATGATCTTAGGCAACGTATTATACACATCTTAGTTTAAATCTAGCGGAACTTGATTCACCTACGACTTTTGAGGAGCCTTATCCACCTTGAAGTCTGGCAGCCATGTGCGACATTGTCTGCGTAATCAGCAAAGAATTAACTCGATTAGTCCGGTTACCATGCATGCCGTAGCCACAGCTTCATCTTACGCATTATTAATACTATCCCAAAAAACTGCGGACAGTTCAAAATGTGACAATTTTTGCCGATAGTACCGCCAGTGGTATACCTTTGGCTATCTCTTCAAGTACTGAGAAAGTTTAAATTGATAGCTTTGTTCATATACGTCAAGCTGTAGTCATGGTCACTGCAAGGCAATCGACTTCGGCTGCTAACGCCAAAGAAAGACGTACGTGGGAATTCGGCTTAATGCACCTCATCTACCCTAAGATACTCCTCTCTTACCGAACATCGTCTACTGTAACTTATCACGTGTACTCTGATGCACTTTGGCCACTTTAACACACTTTCCTTACCAACACGCAGGCATCTCGTCTATAACGCAGTTTCTTATATCTCAGCTCACTTCGTCTACAGGAACGCATCTCGTCTACTCCAACAAACTCTATACCTGGTGACAAAAAAGTTAACCGAGTTTTAATCTTTACTCTGAAATTTTTTGACAGTTTTCAAATGGAAAAATGCCGTTCATGTATGAAGTTGTCTGCTTGATAAGACTTCTATTAGAAAACATGAGTTTTTTTTACTAGAATTTTAAGTATAATGTACTGTCCACAAACAATTTTAAAGCAATATTTTTATGTCGTTTTTTTTTTGGGGGGGGGGGCGCCCTGTATTCTGCTTCAATACATCCACCCCTCCGATGGGGCTCTCCCACGTCTACTTGCCCGCATTTTACTCCGGGGTGCCTCTTGCCGTCCTGGAGGGGCCCTCTTGACTTGGTCAGGGTCTCTTCTCTGTTTATTCTCTATTGGCTCCGTCTCTACTTGCTATGATGTGGGGACGTATACCCCAATCCGGGTCCAACGCCTTGCGCCGTATGCTCTGTTGGGGTTCCCTACAGAGGCTGGACCTTCCGATGCGTGAGGTGCAATTGCTGGTTGCATAAGCGCTGCTCGGGCATTGATAGCCATCGTCCCATTCTCCAGATTGGATTTATCCGGTTTGTGCCTCGGGCCCGACGATCGCCCCATCGTTTGACCCTGAGGTGACTCAACCCTTACCTGCAATGGCTTACGCCATGAAAGAGCAAACTTGACTTCCTAACCAAGAAGCAAATCCTTGTAGTGGTCATCCAGGAAACCAAGATCACGAGAGAAATCTCAAGCCCTTTTTTTTTCAAATCTACGATCTAACCAGAGCAGGTTGCTCCCTCGAGGGGTGCGGAGGTGATCTAGCCTTGCTGGCCCACCACTCCATCTCCTTTGAGGATGTTGACACCATTCCCCAATTCCTCGGAAATGCCACCATGGAACACCAGGGCATCAAACTTCTACTGGACAAACATCTTAGAATGTATAATTAACATTTACATTCCCCCTACCAATTCGTGCCCAAAACATTACAGGGATGATTTCTCTTCTGCTTTTACTTTTCAAGAAAAAATTATTATCCTGGATGACTTGAATGCCCACCGCCCTGGCTGGTACTGTCATTCATTGTGCGATGGAGCAACTGTCAGAGAGGTAGAACTCCTTGAGGCTCTCTCTCCTTCCTCGTTATGCCTATTAAGTGAAGATACCCCAAAGCGACTTCCCTCAGTAGGACGACCCTCTTCGCCTGATTTATCAATCATTGCAGCTCACCTGGTACACTCAGCTGCACGGGCAACATGTATTACACTCAACTCTGATCACCTACCAATCCTGATTTCTCTTGACCACCTCTCACCTAATTCCCTCATACCCCGGAATACTTTCGTCAATTCTAAGAAGGCAAACTAGTAGAGTTTCACTGAGCTCATAAAAAAAGAAAAAAAAAATTTGGGAGATATCACGCCCCGTCTTCTGCGCGCAAAGAATGAAATCCTTCAGACGAGCTCTACTCACAGCATCTAAGCGATATATCCCGGTCGGTTGTCGACGTTGTGTTTATTCCTACTTTCTTCGATGAGGCAAAGGTCCTGTTATAGAAGCGGGACGAGCTCCGTACTCATGAAATTTCCCTAACCTCGCTGATCTCGAAGCCCGTACCACTCATGCCTAGTCAGCGTGTCCCAGGAAGACGTGGGTCAGTAGAGTTGAACGCTGTGACCGTAGATCCCACTCCTCCCGACAATAAAGCCTTATCCGTAGCCTGTCGGGCAAACACAAATCTGCCGCCCCAACCAGCCCAACACATGCATCGGCTTTCAACTAACTTCTCCTCGTGAAGTGGCTGCAGGCTACTGCAAATATTTAACGGGAGTGGGTCCGATACTTCAAGTGCCAAGAGACCGGGCTCTAGAGGGAAGAAAGCACAATCTGCCCCTTGATCACAACAATGTTTTTCTTTTTTACTCCCGAGCAAGTAAGTACTACCATCCGTATCTCGTGCAACTCTTCGGCAACTCTCGAGCAACTCCCTACGCATCAAGCAACTTGGTCCTCAAGGTTTCCTGTTAATGACCTCTCTCTTCAACCTCTCCCTCGGCAAGCCTTTTGAGCATCTAGAGAGTCGCTACCATTATCACTGTCCCAAAACCGGGAAAACCCCTCTCAAATAGTAATCGTGTAGGACGATTTCGCTTATCTGCCCAGCGGTTAAGATTCTTGAGCACTTGCTTCTCCCTCTCCTTGCGGAGACCCTAGACGTGTCAGACTCCCAGTGTGGTTTCCGCGCTCGGTGGCCGACCATGTCAGCCCCTCGTACAGCACATCGTACATATCCACTCTAACAGTGGATTTCTCCATGGCCATTGACACGGTCTCACACTACCACCTATTCTCCAAGATCTCGCTCTTAGGCCTATCGAACAACCTCATCAGATGAATCTCCGCATATCTACAAGGACGCCGCGCCTCCTGCCCATGGGATCGGTCATCTCGCCGCTACTTTTTAATTTCTACGTTGTTGGTTTTCCACAGATTGGCGACTTTACCTCTTCATATGCATACAATTTCACTGCCCTTTCCTCCAAAACACAAGTTCACGAGGCAGCGATGAACTTGTGTCGACGCGTACAGCGACAATCGAGGTCTGGGCTCGGGAGATAGCTCTGACCTTCTCTTACTCGAAAACACACTCCATTCTGTTCCCTTCAGACTTTCATCAGTCACAGCTGGACCCTGTAATCAAGATGAGTGCTAGCTACGGATAAAAAATTTTGGGCGTGGTGTTCGATCCCTGTACCTTTCTGCTCTACCCGCTCTCAGCTACGTTTGGGCCACTGTTCGGTCTTTGCCAACTAGAAATTTTGAGTAGGATAGATTAATGATCCTAGTCAGCTCTGCGGACATGGTGAGCATATAGTGAGGCACCTTTTTCACGTCCTAACTACAATATCTCGGCTTATCTAATACTAAGAATGACCATCATGTGTTTATATAGATATTTAAATTTTGATTTATTTATAGGTTTTTGAATCACGCTCTTAACGAAGCAGATAGGCAAAAATTAGCTCTGGCCTTCCTGGCTTCACCAGTTTAATCATCGGCTAAAAGACTGTGCTGATCCTGCCAAGCTTCATAGAAAACTGATAGGTAGAAAATATTCCAGGTTGCTGATGATGGCACTCGAACAGGATATCTGATACCGGTCTTTCTTTGACAAATTTGAAGTCCACGCGATGCAGATGCACACAGCTTCTCTAAATAATCTCTTCCATCACGATGTGTACTCTCTTCTTAGGTCTTCTCCATCCAAACATCAGCCACCTTTAGTTTACACTGATCGTCTTATTTTGACTGCATAATTATCGAGGCAAATGGTAAGAAATTCTTCAGCAGTCAGCACGAGCGTAAAAACAACGATGATTTCTTGGCAGCAAATGGTTTTCTCCATTTTGGGTCCTTCATTCAATAGAACAAGTTTTCTCCGAGTCAGAGTTATATGCCACCCTCGAGTATCTTGGATAAAGACCTCCATATTGATTAGCAGCAATATCGACTGTGGGCAAAGAATACTGCTAATCGTTAGTTACAATGAATGCAGTTCTTGCTCTTTCAGCTTCTCTTGCCGTTCCGGTGGAGCCTGATATTCACTACTTTACTCTACATCGAAGCTATATTTTCTTTTGGTTTACGATGTAAACATTTTGTAGCAAATCAGCGAACCGTAGAGAAACAAAGCTTTTCCGGTACAGTAGACGTAGTAATTATTTATTATAACTTCTTGGACGCGAAAATTTTCTTGTGTTTAAGTTATCGCACTGTGTATTCTCGATACTCAGCTGAAATGAAATTCATTGATGTTTCAGCGTTCACTTGTAAAGTTTTCTTTTTTTTCAATGTTATGTAAGGGAGGGAAGGAGTATGCTGAAGACGAAGTGAAAGGTACTGCTCAGTAGAAAGCACGTATCTCTTACGCTAATTTTAGTTGGCCGTCGTAGCGTTTTCCTCTGTATGTATTTTAGTAAGGAAAGTACATTCAATGAAGAAATGTAATCACAAATTTCATAAGATGAAGAAGAAACAAGTCAAAGACGAGAAGATTCCGCACCGGCCTATATTAAGCAAATTTATATATCTATTGTTGCGTGAATTTTGTCACGCATGGGTCCACTGGTAGTATCCATAGTTGTGATTTGCCCTGGTGTGAGTACTAACTGCGTGCGTAGGTGAGTTCTTATTTGAGTTCGTCACCGTGCTAGATTTAGAGTGTTAATTTCAGTGCAGAGTAGTATGCTCAGGCGACAGTGCAGAATGGTGAAGGCGTGTCATTAACATCTTCTTGTTTATTTACATCATATCAAATAAGGCTTATTAGATATAATCTAGGTACAAGTAGGTAGTAAGGCATGCTACTTGGAAGGAGGCTATAGTAATGCTCCTATTTACAGACAAGGTAGGTATGAGGTCTGTATCAGAATGGTAGAGTTGCTTTTTAGTAAGGTTTCTTTCAGCGCTTGACTTCCTGGCCTCATTTAAGATTTTAGAAAGCTGGCAAAGTACCGGCAGACCTTAGGGGTCGGAAGTGATATTGGTTAACCAGTAAATTATCTGTAAGTTTCCTAAGTTAAAAATTATCTCCGGGCCTCTGGTTGCTGGAGTTTGAGTGACAGGCAGTTAAACGAGAAGCCTCAAGTGGGTCCAGCCAATAGCTTTGCCGGAACGTCTCTGAGAACACTGCCTGTCGCTCAAGTTTATGTTGCTGGCAAGTGAGTGAATTAGGTATGGCAAAATCTATCCGAACTTTTTGCCTTCGTCTATATGTACGTAAATGAAGTCAGGAAAGCGTCTAAATATTTGTATGCTAAGTTAGATTACTGCAATGTTGTTCAAGCGAAACTCATATATAACACTAACTGCCTCATTGATCTTACGGCGAGTAGTCTTTGGTTAGACCCACTTGTGGCTACGCGTTAACTTCGTTGTCTCTCTTCCTCTCTTCGACTTTCTCCCTCCGCTGCCCAGACCCCTCTGGACCCTCCTCCCCAAGTCGGCGATGAGATGCCCTGATGATGGCTGCAAAGAACAACGTAAACCTTGTCCACCATAACGCGCGTACCTCTCTATCCTAACACGCGTCATTGAGCATACCGCACCTCGTGTAACCAAAAGCACATTTTTTACGGAACGCACCTCATCTTACCTATCACTCTTTAGCTTACCTGAATCAAGCACAATTCAAGTGCTGGATGGAGTATCACTTCCTGTGGTTGATGACTTGGTAATTTTGGGTGTCAATTTTGATCGAAAGTTGACGTTTGAGCCCCACATTCGTACGGTTGCCTCACGTGCATCGCAGAAAATTGGTCATATGAGGCGTGCTTGGAGGGTGTTTGGCTCGGTAGAATTGACACGTCGCCGCTATAATTGATTTGTCCTCCCTCTTCTGGAGTACTGCTCTGTAGTCTGAGGTTTTACTGTCGATTGCCATCTGTGTTTGCTTGACAGAGTGGTTCGCGGATGTGCGTTCATGCTGGGTGGTGTTGTGCCTTGTGATCTGGCGCATCGTCGCAGAGTTGGTGGGGTCTGTTTTCTGTATAAAATCTATAACTGCCCAAGTCACCCACTGTCTGAGTTTCTTCCGGATCCATTTGTTCGAGTGAGGTATACTCGGCGGACTTGTGCTCTTCATGAGTTTGCCTTGGAACCGTTACAATGCCGTACGGGCCAGTATTCTCGTTCGTTTTTTCCATCGTGTGTGGATGTTTGAAATGGTCTTGATGGCTCTGTCTTTGCTGGTACTGGTATTGGCAGCTTTAAACGATCTGTTCACAGAGCTATTCTGTGAACTCGGATCTTCTTTTTTTTTTCATTCTTTTGTTTTCTCCACCCGCTGGGCTGGTTGCGTGGGGGTCTGATAACCTCATGGAGTTTCTCCGTTCCTACGTCGCAGTCTGGTGTGATTTAATAATAATAATCTCTGGGAAAGTAAATAATTTGATGATGATTATTATCGTCTTACCCAACATACATTATCTTACCAAAAGCACCAGCTGTAGACTAACATACCATGTCTAGCCTTGTGAATTTTATCTAACCTACCCCATTTATTATCTATTGCACCTCATCCAGCACTTCAATGCACAGAACTGTCAATTTCTAATTGAATTTTCCCTTCCTATGCTTTGGAGAGCAGCGCCCCATGGATCAACTTCTAGGTTACCTTAGCCTTCACTATACTCCGATTCCCATCATCAGAAAATCGAATAAAATGCTAGGATGTAAAGGAATGATTAAAACGAAAGTTTACTACGTCTGGATTAAGGGCAGTGTTTGCCTGGAGAGAACCAAAGGCAAATGACAGCAGCGCGCAACGGTGGTCCCTATATAAGTGACGGATGGCATGGGAAGCGGAGGGAAGCGGGCAAGCACAGTCGGAGGCAAAAGTGTCAATCATGGATCGTGACGAGAGGCACGGCTGAAGACATTAT
>LQNS02278159.1:27399529-27411512 GCA_001587735.2 Parhyale hawaiensis
CCTGGGCTCTTCTGAATGAATGGCTTGGGATCTGAAAAATTTCTATGTGGGCGTGGGCACTAAGAGTGCTAGCAAAATTCAACGGGGGGGGGGGGCAGCGAGACACAAAAGCTAGGCCGTAAGTGGTACATTTTTCAAGGCCTCATTTCCAGTGAAAAGCGCGTGTAACTTTTTAGGGAGGGAGTGTGTCCCCCACACGATCTTCCCCTGGCTACTCCACAGCAGGGAATTATGGATATTATTATCAACCAAGAGGATGGACTTGATATATTACACATCGAGTCTTTGAGTTGAAGAATAAGTTGAATAAGTGCTAAAATATGAACGTTTCACGGGTCCGTCTGAAGGAGTTGCAAAGCCGTGAAAGTTTCACGGGTCCAGCTAGTTCTTAGTATTAGATTAGATTACATCGGACTCTGTGTACCTTATGTCATTGTTACAGGAAATAAGTGTCACCAAGCATTGCTCACAATGCCTAGCCAATAAGTTAATTGAATCAGTCATACATTAAATGGATAGGTTTGTTTCAAGTTATGCTAGGCTAAGCCAGGTTCTATTGTTTTAATTGAGGGCAATGTCAACGATCTACGTGCATAGCTTTAAAAGCTTACAATCTTTGGTTTCTGATATATTACACATGCTCTCATTATTATATATTCTAACCTAGCGTAACCCAGCCTAGCCGCACCTAACGTAGGCTGACGTAACCCTTGCTGAACCCTAATTACCATAACTTAACATAACCTAAACATACTTAACTTAAATTAACCCTGTTCTGAAAGGGCTGATTCATTTCACTGCCTGCCTAAGCATTGCGCTGGGTTTTGCTTATTGGTTGTAGCATAGACACACATTGTATACAGACACTAAGCAGTAGGCATCGGAAATTGGTGGCACATTACGTTACCGACAAATTAGGTGTTGAGGCACCCTACGTCGATAAAGTCACAAAAAGCGTTCCATATGTTCTCATATCTTTGAGGATGCACTTACATATATTGTACTCACACTATTCTGTTGTACTATAAACAATTGAATGGTTTCGATGTATAATGAGCGCCCTGCTAATTAACTTACAGACCAAATATTCAAAATGAATCATATACAAACTAGCTACTTGAGAGGAAATCCTTTATTGCTATTTCTATTGAAAAACTACAACAATATAAAAGTTATTTTCAACGTTGAGCTTTCATTCTGCCGTAGTTTTGTAATAAAAACTTTTAAATTGAATACGTAATATCTCTATTACTCCAACAATGACCAAGGACAAGTACATCCTAGAAAAAAGGGATTATAATCTACGTTGGAGAAGCTGGTAATGATTAGTGATCTACGCTGGAGTGCCTAGTAGTTCTGCCATTTCAATATTTGGGTGTGGGTTGCAGTGCTAAATTTAAATTCTTTACTTCGTAATAGTGCAAGGGTAAAGTAAGTCCATTGTTAAGAGCGTAAAAGGCAGTAGTTTTTCGAAGCTAGTTTGTCCGCGAGCGGTAATTTGATGCCAATCTACAATGGATAGACCCACGATGCGCGTACGCATCATGTACACACAGACCAATGTATAATATACGCATGCACGTTTCGTACGCATCTCAATTCTAAACTAAGTTGGAGTACGTAACATCCATGATAATCAATGCACATCAATCAGGGTATGTTAATCAAGCTTGATTGATGTACGCTAAGCACATTGAGTGTATGTCCCAATAGGACACGCTTTAAGTTAAGTTGCAGGGCGCTCATCATGCGTCGAAACCATTCATTTATTTATAGTACATCGAAATAGTGTGAGTACAATGTAAGTGCATCGTCAAGGCCATAAGAACATAGAATCGTGGTTTAATATATTTGAACATAGAGTGCCTCAACATTTTTGAAGTTTATTCGGTGCAGGCGTAATGTGTTACCGTTTTCCAGTATCTACCGATCAGTGTCTACATACAATGTGTGTTTGTGCTACAACCGATAAGCAGACCCCAGAGTAATACTAGAGCCGCGTCTACACGACGATCTTTTCAGCTATCACAAACACAAAAATCGACGATCAAAATCACAAACAATTTCGCCTCCTTGTCCCAACGATACGAGAAAGAGAAGCCACGATCAATTCAAGGTCGCTATATGCGAATTCAACATTCCATTACAATTAATCGATATTCCACCCTCCCATTAACGGTCAGATATTTATTGTAGTTGTAGATGCTGGTTGGCGGGTAAAACTTTATATATACTGGCAAAAAGTATAGCTAAAAATTCATTCACTGGCATCCCCTCAAATGCAGAAATGCACACGATAGAACAATAATTTCTCATTTTTTATTCTTAACTTTATTTAATTTCTGCAGTAATTCACCCTGAGTACATCCGTTTATTTCATTCAAACGGAACTCTTGCTGCATTGTAGCTTTTACTAATGAAAAAAAAGAAGGTACAGACGTAACTTGAGGAATATGCTACAGTTATTACTAATTGGCAACATACAGTTGCCAAATGCTTCCCGCTGTACAGAAGTTCGAATCAAACATAAACAAAATTCGCTATGCGGGGAAATTTAAATAAAAACTGATGCTTTAATTACTATATAATATATATAAAATAGATAGATCTATAAATAAAAGAGCCAAAGCGAATCTTAAAATCATATTTGAATAAAATGCATATAAATGAACGTTTCGGGCCTAAGTATTGCCCATCATCAGCATAAAAATCTGTAAGAATACAAAAAGAATTAAATGAAAGGAGAATACACAAATCGTCTGAAGTCTAAACAAAAACAGTTACAGCCGCTAAAAATCTCAATAAAAAAAAAATTCGAGAAGTACTAAAATCAAGTAATGATTTGCAACGGGTATGAACTCTGGGAATCGTTTAACTCTGGTTTGGATTTCGTAATATGCAAGGACTCTAAAATTCTAAGGTTGATAAAACTGTTTGNTTTGATCGTGATTTCCAGTACTGTCGGCGATCAAAGATCACGGACTTCGAAGGCTCGCCGCGTGTGTTTGACGATCAAAATCTCTCCGCGATCACAAACTTCGACGAAAAAGATCGTCGTGTAGACGCGGCTTTAGGCAATAAGTGAGATGAATCTGCTGTTTTAGAAAAGGGTTAATTTAAGTAAGATATTTGTAGGTTAGATAGGGTAGGTTATGTCATGGTAATAGGGTTCAGCAAGAGTTACATCAGCCTAGGTTAGGTGCGGCTAGGCTCGGTTGCGCTAGGTTAGAAAATATAGGAATGAGAGCATGGGTAATATATCAGAAACCAAAGATTGTAAGCTTTTATAGCTATGCACGTAGATCGTTGACATTGCCCTCAATTAAACCAATAGAACCTGGCTTAGCCTAGCATAACTTGAAACAAACCTATCCATTTAATGTATGGCTGATTCAATCAACTTTTTGGCTAGGCATTGTGAGCAATGCTTGGTGACACTTATTTCCTGTAACAATGACATAAAGTACACAGAGTCCCATATAGAATATAAACCGCTAACACACGAGCCATTTTCACAGGCTGCTCTCATCTAAACGAAGTTCAAGTACATCACACACCTTAATTGATGCTTATTAATTATGAGAATAAACTTCACGACTCGTAAATTGTGAATTTACATAGTTTTTTAAGGTACGCTTCTGAGTACACCATCAGTTGCCATCACCATTGGCTCCCCCCACTTTGGTCTGTGAGCGGCCGCGCGATTGGCTGCCTGAGATTGCATTTGCTGAAAAGTTCAGGAAAAAAATTTGCAGCTAGGCCACCATCATTTGCACTTACAATGATACTGGGCAGGCAACCATCTTCATACAAGTTAGGTAGGTGGCAAAGACGAAACAACAGGCCCATTCCTAAAAAGACACGGGTACTTACTCTTCGGCCCTGTATGCGCTATTGCCATTGTGTCGGTATGATATAGATGACTGAGGAAAAACAGAAGAAAAAAGGGGAAGGAATCTCAGCCAAAGAGACGATTAGGCATGTACTCAAGCACGGTCTATAGCTGCATAGCTTAGAGACGTCTATCTAGTTGGGGTGAAAGAGAGAAGAATGCGGATTAAGGTGGCCTCTGAAGCATTGGCCGTTAATCGCTTACAATTCCTGGAGGAGAAGTTCTTAGCTGTAGAGGATGTCTCTCCCAATGTTTGTCAAGGCGATTTTTCAACACGCTGACTGTCTCCGCACCGACAACGTCGGAGGGGAGTCTCTTCCAAATGTTCACTGTGAAATACAGAAAGAACTGTTGAGAGTAAAGCATGCAAAGATCGCCACAACAACATTGAGGAGCTGAAAGCCTCTGTGAACCGCACTTGGGCCCAGATGAGGAAGGACTACGTCCGCAATGTGTGAAGGACTTCCGACCACGATTAGGGTGTGTCATTGCTGCCAATGGAGGTCCTATTGAATAGCAATGCTGTTTAGCTCATAATAAACTAATACATTACAAATCTTATTTATTTCAGTGTAAAAGAAGCCTTTACGAACTTGGAATGGCAAATTATTAAAATAGATCAGGACTTTTGCAAAGCCCGATATAACTCTGGTGCTTTACCCGGCAGCACTATCGTCTCTCACGACGATTTTGCGTTCTCGTAAGCTTTCCTGCGCGCGCCACCACTAAAATAAACACTGCATAGGCAAATCTAACCTAGCCTAACCTAACCTACCCTTACCTAACCTAACCTCCTTACCTAACCTTCTAATCTAACCTTACCTAACCCAACCTAACCTAACCCAAACTAACCCAATCTTACCTTTCTAACGTTACCTAACCTTACCTAACGTTACCTAACGTTATTTAACGTTACCTAACCTTACCTAACCTAACTTTTTTTAGCCCAACTTAATCAGCGATACAGCGAGCAGCGCGGCGCACCGACTTGAACGCCGCTCACGCGCACACGATCTGCGTACACAAACACGCACACAAATCGCCTTGAGAGACGATAGCGCCACCCGGCATTATGTACGGTCTTCCCAAAGTACACAAAGCCAATGTCCCTCTACGACCAATATTAGCCGCGTATAATAAACCATCCTACCCAATAGCCAAATTCCTTGTTCCATTACTCGAATCCCTTACAACTAATCAATATACCTTGCGCAGTTCTTATGAATTTAAAGACTATATCAAAAATCTTCAATAGCCAACCAGCGCGTACTTATCCAGTTTCGACATCACTTCCCTGTTTACCAATATCGCCTCAGACGAAACAATAGATGTTATATATGGCAAAATGTTCGCTGACACGGACTCATTTCACAACTTCGACCGACCCATCTTCAAGAATCTTCTCAATCTGGCCTAATCGCCGGCCTGTACGAACATTCATGTTAGGTCTCTCGGAACTTGCTCGGGTATACACGCTTTACACCTCGCAGGCTCGCACTGACAATATCTCGCTCCCCATTAGGCGTTAGGTTTAAGAAATGTGCAAATAAAATGTTTCATTTTGCAGTCAATAGTATTCCATTTATTTTCTGATGATGGGAAAGGACGTCCCGCAACGTCAAATTTTAATGTTAGACTAGTCGACATTATGTTTATATGTAATTTTTATTAAGTACACATAGACATTACAAAATTGGAATGATATGTTACTCAATCGAGCGTATCTTATTTCTAGGTTACACACAGCACATGTCGCAGTGATCTTACAAAGTGGACATCACTATGCCCCATTGCTTGGCCTCCGTCAGGCAACAGTATGCGCTGCTATCGTATATAAATATTACTGTAGATCGTTTGGAGCTAAGCCATTTACGGATGGCTTTTATTTATGAGTTCTTTGAGTTTTCAATCCAGTTTTTTAGGCTCCATACACATTTCCTGGTCCTGACTTTGAGACAGTGTATTTTTGAGCAAATATCAGACTTTCGCTATTAGACCTTGGCATACGGTATTCATTAATCTGCGGAAAATGTCACTATAAGCAGCCCGCAAACGCTGAATAGATTTATTTTTGAAGTTACCCCAAAATGAGCTACAGTACAGGGGGTAACAATAGGTCTGGAATAATTAACATTTCACTTCTTCAAAGCCATGACTGAATTTTCTAATTACCGTGTTACCAGCTCCAATGCAGCTCCCGCGTTCCTTCCTCTATATCCTGCTAATCATGAAAATCATCAGCGATTTTATGACCCAGGTCAGAGAAGCTGCTCACGTACTTGAGCTCTACACCATTGAGAACAGAATGTTTATGACCGGGAAGCACTATCGTCTCTCACGACGATTTTGCGTTCACGTAGGCAAACCTAACCTACCCTATTGTAACCTCCTTAACTAATCTTCTAACCTAACCTTACCTAATCCAACCTAACCTAATCCAATCTAACCTTTCTAACCTTACCTAACCATACCTAACGTTGTCTAACGTTACCTAATGTTACCTTACGTTACCTTACGTTACCTAACGTTACCTAACATTACCTAACCTAACCTAACCCAACTTAATCAGCGATACAGCGAGCAGCGCGGAGCAGCAACTTGAACGCCGCTCACGCGCACACGATCTGCTTACACAAACACGCACACAAATCGTCGTGAGAGACGATAGTGCGACCGGGAAGGCTACCTACTTCTCCTAGGCCCAATATATGCATGCAAACTGTTTTTACTGTGTTATATTCAATACAAAGATTATTCGCTTCGCCCTCGGAGATTGCGAGCAGCTTTTGTAGTCCTGGAGTATGGGGAAAGGCAAGCACCATGTCGTCAGCATAACTAAGGACATTTACTGCATTATTGTTAATATGGCCGCCTACTCTAGCTGCATTAAACTTTGTATGGATACAGTCAATGAAAATATTGAACAAAATGGAAGAGAGTATGCCTCCTTGTCGTATACCATTCGTCATGCAAAACGCTGATAATGTTTTCGTCTCCATTTTACATAATATTTTTGGGTTTGAAACCAATATTTCAACATCTTTACAATATAGGGTGGTATTTGTTTCTCCAGCATACACTTCAACAGAGAGTAATGATGCACTCCATCAAATGCTGCCTTCGGGTTTAGAAAACATAGATACATGGCAGAGCCATTGTCGGTGAAATGATTTATAGCTTGTTTTAGCGCAAAGACAGCCATTGCTGTTCCGCGATTTGCTTTAAAGTCAAATTGTTATCTGCAGTGTTCATATATATTGTCATCCGTCTCCCAAGAACCAGTTCTACTAACTTTGAAAGAGACGTGGCTACGGCAATATGGCGGTAGTTGCTCCTGTCTGACACACACTTTTTCTTATTTTTTTTTATAGTTTATCACAATAATGACCTGCATTAGATTGTCTGGGAGGAAAGATAGAGTAGGGCAGCCAAAGAGAGAAAGGCGGCAAGTGAGGCTACAAGCTTCGGAGGGCTGCATTTGTATGCTTCGGTGGGTGACCGGACATAGGCGCACACGACAAATGCTCACAGTGACAAAAGCCCACACGACAGATGCGCACACGACAAAACCTCACACGGACAAATGCGCACATTGACAAAACCGCACACGACAAATGCCCACAAGACAAAGCGCACCTATTATTTTTTCGTTCCACTGCTTCCAAATGGCGCTGTTCACCTGCGAATTAAGAGACTACGAAAACAAAGAATTACTAGAATCTTCTCCCGAGATTCTTTCACTATTACCCTTCGTCAGAGGTCGTGTGGTTCGGCTGTCGGGAGTTCTATAGGCCAAAAATAAACATATATTCGAAATATATGTATTGTGCTGTACATCCCACCAGTGTAGGTATTCGTTTGAAGTGTTTAATTATTTTGTCAAATGGTTGCCCTTGTAAATTATTTGAATCTCAGGTTAGAATAACCATAGTAAATGGTCGGCAAGTTTGCTATTTTTGGAGTGACTGTTCATGACTACCTGCCATTCGCATATTCCATTTCACTCGCGTGTTACATTTACATGCAACGAAGAAATTAAAAAATTCAGCCTAGGCCTCAGATAGCTTGTCCTGATAGTTTTATGACATTTAGATAATGTTACCACGTTTTCAACTTGAATCCTTTCAAACCAAATTATTTCGCATTTTCTTTACTTTTTCAGGTTTTTTCAGACTCTAAGATTTTTAAATTATCAGCAACTCTAAATATTTTTAGGTCTTAGTATATTTAAATATCGAAATATTTTTGAACGTTTACACCCACATTATGGAATTCACAAAATCACAGAAAGCAAAGCCGGTTTTAGTGTATTTAGGATTTGAATACTTGCATTATCGCACTTTAAATGGAATACAGCCTTGGAAGTGTAAACTAAATTGGTCCTTGAAATGTCATTCAATCATCAAGACCACATATCGACAGAAATAATACAGGAACCAACTGCTCATTGCCACGATTCTTGTCCTCAAAAGATTGAAGCTAATAGGATTGCAAGTGGCATGAAGAAGAACATGGCTGCAGTATCAACAACTCCTCGGAACGTAATAGGGAACGCGTTGGCAGAGGTTGGGAGCGACGTGCTCGCTCATTTACCAAAGCGAACGTCCCTGGCAAGAAATCTTCTGCGTCACAAAACGGAGAGTTACTTACCTAGTCCCAAAACGGTCAATTTTGAGATCCCTGATATATATAAAGACTTCATGATTCAGGGATACTTCATGATTCAGGTGTAAATGATTCTGATAGAATATTAGTTTTTAGCTGTAAAGAGCTCTTATATCAACTTAAGTCAGAAACTATATATGGAGATGGAACTTTTGACAAAGTGCCTACCATATTTTATCAGCTATTTACATGGCATGCACAAATCGGAAATTCATATCCGCCATGTGTTTATTTTTTACTTCAGAGGAAGAACATAGCAATATATGGTAAAATGTTCGACATAATGAAAATGTTAGTTGAACCCAAAAAACGTTTTAGTCGATTTCGAAAGGGCGAGCATGCAAGCAGCGAGAAGTGCATTCCCTGAAGCTACCATAAAAGGCTGTTATTTTCACCTATGCCAAAATCTGATAAGGAAAATTAATACAGTATAGGGTGAAAATCGAAATTTCAGTCTGACTCAGAGACGAAACTCCGCCTGAAGTCACTGGCTGCCTTAGCTTTTGTACCGCTAGCTGACGCGAGACACGCATTTGATCTGCTCGCTGCAACAGTTCCAAATGAAGGCAACTATAATGATGTTCTTACTTATTTTTTCTTTTCAACATATATTGAAGGTGCTATAGGCAGAGATCCCCTGTTTCCGGTGTATATTTGGAACCATTATGACGCAGCACTACAACAATGAGCCAAGACAACAAACTGCTGTTAAGGTTTGCACAACGCACTAAATGTTCGATTTCACTGCAGTCACCCCAGCATCTGGTATTTGTTGGATGGACTGAAAAGAGATCTCGCTTGTCATAGATTGACACTAGTCAATGCCGAAACAGGTCGACCAGAAGTCAAGAAACGACGATACGAAACATCACTTAGATGCCGGTCAAAAGTAGTTGAAAATTATGTACATGAAAACCACATATTAAAATATTTCCGAAAACTAGCAAACATGATTTAATTGTGTATTACATTATTATCAATGCAATTTTGCTATTCTGATTTTTTGAAAGTACAGTATATGCACTGTCTGAGTGTGCATCTAGTTCCGTATTCTATTTATACTTAAATGTTCACTCATATTGTAATATGGCGGTACTTGTCCAGATCCTATAATTAGTTAGGGTCGTCCATCGTATGTTGTAGGGAGCAGCCCCCCAGAAGGACCCTGTA
This sequence comes from Parhyale hawaiensis, assembly GCA_001587735.2. NCBI lineage: Eukaryota > Metazoa > Arthropoda > Malacostraca > Amphipoda > Hyalidae > Parhyale > Parhyale hawaiensis. The sequence goes on from LQNS02278159.1 coordinate 27,409,257, forward strand.
GGTTTCTTTCCTTGACCATTAGCTAGGCCTTAGGGTCGTCTGCCTTTCGTGCCCACTTTGATTCTTTCTAATTTCATATTCCTACTGATCTATCTTCTGTTCCTCTTCTTCTTTCCCAACTTGTTGTTCAAATGCGCGTTGATCCTGTGTGGAACACCTCCGTGCATGGGTTCTCCATTTCTATCGTCATACTATTTGTCCCTTGTTTCTCCCTCTGTTAGATCGCCGTTGTTGTCTGAACTAAGGAGGCTTAATGCATTCGATATAACAATAATAAAGCATTACGTTTCAGGAAAGAATGACACACTTACCCCTTGTTACTTCATGTTTTAAATTTACAGTAGGTAGCTACTTCTTTCATCTTTGATTCTTTGACGAAGTTTCTATAACTTATTACCGTGACATTTTGAAGATGCAAAGAAATTATTGCATATAGGGATGGTATTCGCTAAAAAATTGTCAGTTGAACTGTACTTGGTGATTTTAGTAAAATGATTAGTGTTAATGCTATTAAATTATTCATCAGACCTATTACACTGCTATGTAAGCTAATACCTAATAATAAGCGCAGATAATTCCTTATATATTTCGGAGCGGAAGGTTGTTAAATAATCAGCAGCAGCGGCCATGGGGACGGAGTGGTGTCTATATATATTTTGTTTCCATTCGTCCATTAGGAAGGCCTTATTGTCACTTTTCTGTGCCATGAGGAGGATCTGTGTAGTATATAGCGTACTTATTTAGTTGACCTCCTCTTGAGGTCCTTGCTCTCCTTTCCTACCTGTAGAAACAGTAAAGAATATATTTGTGCTGGGAAGTGCTGCCAAGCGACTTAACTAAATGGATTCAGCCTGAATGGGTAGTAAAACGTTAACTAATGATGATGAAAGGTATAAAAGTTAACTAAAAGCTAGACACTACAAAAATGAATAACAGGAAATCATACAGAAGCAAAGGAACGATAAAATAGTGGGTGCGCACTTGTCAATGTGCGCATTTATCGTGTGGGGTTTTGTCAATATGCGCATTTGTCAGTGTGCGGTTTTGTCGTGTGCGCATTTGTCGTGTGGGCACTTGTCGTGTGTGCTTTTGTAACTGTGAGCATTTGTCGTGTGCGCTTATGTCATGGAACCGTTAGACAAGAGCGCACGCAACCCTTCTTGAGAGGATGTGTCAATATTATTGATATATTCCTCCAGGCAGTTATAAAAACTAAGCTGGAAGGCACGGACAAGATTCCTATCATTGAATTCCAATTTGCACGCTCACAGGACACTTGTTCCTTAGATTTGAAGCGCACTTCTTGCTCAGCCGGTTTTGAAATCCAAATAGTAAAGATATTTACAGCTTCTCTTAGCCCTGCCACGGAGTCTGATCTTTTATATTAGCTTCTCCATAAAGTGAAACTACATTTCCTCTGAGTTCACCATGTACAATTGAGTAGATGATCACAGAAGTGATTTTTCACGGTGCTCAAACGCAAAAATTGTTTTTCCAGCTTGTTTTTTTCCTGTGAAAGAATCTGCTCGAGCGCAAAAATTTTTATGTATTGAAGTTGTACCGTGCCGTATACAGGATACGCGGCGAGGAATTCAATTGAATTCAGAGATGCTTCACTGGTTGTCAATATTTCTATACCAACTATTTTCGCATATCATCTAAGGGAAAAAATAATCCATACCATTTACAAGTTGATTTGCTCCAAATGAAAATAGAATTGCTCCAGACGAAAATAGATTTGCTCCAGACGAATTTTGATTTGCTCCAAACGAAAATAGAATTGCTCCAGATGAATTTAGATTCGCTCCAAACGAAAATAGATTTGCTCCAAACGAAATTTAATTTGCTCCAAATGAAAGTAAATTTTCTCTAAATGAAAATAGATTCAATCCAAATGAAATTTGACTTGAAAAATTATGTTTGGTTTTCATTACTCAAGTAAGGTGCAATATTAATGTGATTTGTGTTCAAAGATTTACAGAAAACTAAACGGATGCTTCGTTTAATTTTCAGGGAATAGTATCCTTACCACCGTGTGGTCCATTTTTCCTGTAAAGTGTTTGTTTCCCAAATAAATGAAGATAAGACAAGAGCACAACATCCGCGTCAGCACTAATACTTTACTATTAAAAACTGGCTGGACGGGGAACTGTTTTCTGTTAAATTAGTCAGGCCAACAATATTATTAACAGCATGAACAATGCATAAAATGAAGTGAAGCGCGCTACGTATATGGAGAACTTTTTCCAAATTACA
>LQNS02278159.1:27420798-27438270 GCA_001587735.2 Parhyale hawaiensis
CGTTAGCAGAACCAGTCCTTGCCCATTACCTAACCTTACACGTAAGGATTCATTGGACGTTTGATTACACCTAATGGGAGAAAATTACACCTAACGGCCTTATTTACGTCTAAACCCTTAATTAGCTATATATATATATATATATATGTACATATGTTTGTTAGTCTGCTCACCCAAAAAGTAGGAGAAGTAGTTGAGCAATGTTCATAATTTTTTGCAGGGAGTCTAGTGAGTTGACCTAGATGTGACTCATGCAAAAAACAAAAAATAGGATATACTACCTATCCATCAAATATGACGGCGAAGAATTTTGTTGATGTCCACTCAGAAAGAGGCAAAAGGAGTTGAGTCATAATAATAATTTTTTTCAGGCAGTCGGTTGGGTTGTCTGATATGTGAAAAATAGCAAAAATTTTAGTTAACTCGCCATCAAAATTGACGGTGTTGAAACTGTGACTCCACGGTGAGCTAGGACACCGGTGAGCTGGTGCGCAAAGACGGGGCCCCAGCGCGCTGTCTCATCGATGTCCGAAATTTTCTGAAAGAACTATTCAATGCGCATTGAGTAGTTGTGGATCATTCCATTGAATGCCTCCCCCCCCCACTTCACCCTGCGATTACTTCTTGTAGGGTTATCTCAAAAATCGAGTGCACACCACGCCCCCTCAAAACCTGGCAGATTTGCGCGATTGCATTCGCTGAGAAGTGGATATCCTCAGGAATAATCCCGACGTCATCAGGAACGGAGTTGCTGATTTGCGCAGGCGATGTGGACTTTGTTTGGATAGAGGAGGTGGCCATGTGGAATTGGCTGCTGCTTAGAGGGTGTTGGAGATGCGCAACTCTTGGTTATGTGATAAAACATGTTTCTTTACCATGTTTGTATCATGTTTTGTACCTTATGATGTAGAAGGTATAACAAAAAATGTTTTCCACTGCTTTTTTTTTACTTTCGAAGTGAACCAAAGACTCTTTCGCACCCCAACCTCTGGGTTATGGTACTGAAGCATGCAAGCGTCTTGGTGTAATTTTAACACTCGTTATCTCTGCTTCAAAGTGACATCGTGATAATGGATGAGGATTGTATAGATTCATCATGTTGGCACTTTTAATTTGGGTTACCTTTTTTGAGACCTTCGGGATACTCGAGTTGTTTAGCTGTTACTTGACCTGATACGCCTGCGCCACTACCCTAATCTCAATATTTCCAGCTCAGCATATGTTTCCCTCTCTTCGATTCAAGTCCTATTCGTTGGCCAGTTTTTACTAATTATCAGACTTCAGTGATTAAATAATGGAAATGTGTAATAAAAAAACCTATGGTGTCTTTCTTCATTCACAGAGAACTCCATAATTGAAATCACATTAATGTATTATTCCTGGTCCAAACACTTCACAATTTTTTCTGGCATGTGTCCATTATTAACGACATTTACAAGCCCAGTCACACTGAATCTCCTGTCACTCGTGTTACTGTATATATGCTTACAAGTCCAGTCGCGCCAAGTCTCATGCTACCCATGACGTAGCTCCCAGTCAAAAATAATGGTTGTGATTATAGTAGAACATAGTGGTGTGTGAGAAATTAAGGTCGATTTTGGATGATGAAACAATATGGTAGATATGTCCACCATAATATAACATTGATTTTAGTATATTTACCTCGAAATTGGTGAAGGCAATATTGGTTGTTTAAGGTTTGTCAGGAAACGAAGGTCGATGGTAGAACATGTATGTTTGAAGACTATATGTGGTAGAGCATATGCTAGAGCATAATTATGGTAGGTTATCAACGGCTTTCCCTACGTACGATCATGAGTGGAATTCTTCCTATTATTTGGAAAAGAATATGTATGGGTTGCCAAGGCTTATAGTCATGTGGCTAGAATTTCCAACATAATCTACCAAAATAATATTGTATGACATTAAGTTTCAATGCAAAACCTCTAAAAATTCATATTATAGTGCAAAAATTGAGCACATTTTATTTTTTTTTCTTTTCTTGCTGTCGATGAATTGCAAAATATTGCAGGGTATGTATAGACGTTAACCGCCTTGACTTTATTTTTATCTATTGTTTCCCAATTTTTTTTTACGCTTAACCACTTTAGCGTAGTTACCCATTATCTTTATTTGTTTGTTGTATCCCTCGTTAAATAGTATTGCAATCTTTGATCAAATATTACCCTCTATTTTTATGTTCATTGAGTTTATATCTTTAAAGTTTTATCAAGAAATTATTACCATTAGCTTTATGTACAAGGATGTCAAGCTTCATGCTATATTTAGCCTTACGTACCCTGACAACGGGTACGGCCAAAATTCAGCTATCGGTTCGTGATTTCCTCTGAACTGTGTATTAGAGCTCTATAGCGTCTTAGAGTTAAAGAAGTTGTATATAAACGTGCGTTAACTGCATAGACTGGTTCAAGCTCTTGCTCTAGTATCGTTCTGAAGCTTAGAGCCTCTGACCATTCTGAGCTGCAGGCCTAACACGCACGTATGAATTAATGAAACTTTTTTGTATAAGCAACTAATCATCAGCAAACAAATCAGGCATACAGCGCATAATATATCAACATTTGAAATAGTTCATCTTGGTAGAATATAGTTGTATCATTCGGTGAACACAGTCAATTTTGGTCGTGAATGGTGTTTCTTACGGTTCACTAGAGTAGATCATGGTGTGCAGCTAAAACCTCAATGGTTGTAATTGGGTATGTATGGTTGGGAATTGTAGTTGGCAATATGGAGGAAGGTTGTGACATATCTCTACTACCATAATGCACCCCATGAAGGTTGAATATGGAGGATTCTTCGATAATAAACAACCAAAAATCTTGACCATAATCATAGTTGTTCAACTATAATCACAACCAATATTTCCGAATGGGCTGGAGCCCTGTTACTCCTCCTATTTTTCCAAAGAGCTACGGATTTTAGCCCCTACATTTGGAGCTTCGGAAAACGCTCGTTGAACAACTGAAATCTTGAATAATTGAAGGATAACTAAAGTGGTTTCCATTGAATTTTCGATTTAGTCAAATTCTCTTCGTAACCCATTCTGCCAGTTTTGTCCATAACTCACATTTGAAAGAAGCTAACCAGTTTCTATCATATCATGGTAAGCAACATGACGGTGTTTGGTCTGAATGGTAGTTCCCCGAGATATTCATCCTATTAATTAAGGTTTAATACGATGGTTGTCACGAATCAGACTATACCTGTGATATCATAATTTTTTAATTTTAACTATCCCTAATTAAGATACGTTTGCCAACTTCTGCAACCCGGCCCATTTTTTACCAATCAGTTTTCAATGGAGCTTGAGAGGACCACCAGAGCCAACAACCTGGGCTTATTTCCGCTTATCTGTTTTGCTAAAGCGTGACAGAAAACGGATAAACAAATAGATAATAATTCTAATGTCGACAGTTGATACAAAATTGAACGTTTCGGGACATGTAAAAATCCCATCATCCTCCTACCTTACCTTCTCAAAAGAAGTTAACTTTCTCCGAACTTTCTTCAACAATAACGGTTACCGGCACCATCATCTGGACCACTACTGCAAATTGTTCCTAGACAAACTGTTCGATCCCAGCATTAGCAAGCCCTCTGTCCTTAAATTAGACTTTTTTCATTCGTTTCCGTACTACAACAAAGCTTCTGTTAGTTCAGCAAAAACATTGAAAACGTTCCTTTCTGAAGCCTACCCACACATTAACTTCAAGTTTTCGTACAAAAATACGTTTACCGTAGGGTCCTACTTCAAATTTAAAGATAAACATCTTAGACAACTGCTGTCAAGTGTTATTAACCGTTTTAAATGCAAAGGATGCAATGCCTCGTACATCGGTAGCACTGGACAACATTTCAAGGCGTGCATTGACCAACATTTAGATGTATTCAGCCGAACACAAGACCTAGTCTCCGTATTATGACCTCAGCTGTACCGCTTCACACAACCCTTGATTAGCTATGCATCTACCGACTGTGCAGATGCTGACATTCGGCTCCTATACGCAGCCCTGTTCATTCACTTCTTAGAAAGTACAGTGTTTGCTACTACACGTTAGTCTTATTCACCCTGCCAGGAACAGCAAGCATACTTCCAGTGACGTCAGAACTTCAACCGCGTATATCTACGTCTAGCTACAAGTAAAGGTGTGTGCACACGAGAGGTGTCACACCTGCATTTAATTTCATCCCAGGAATCAGTCACCTCTAAATCAAGCTGAATGGATTCTGAAACCACCAATCTACTTCTAAGATTCTCCTTAACAACCAATAAAGTAACATCATCAGCGTAATCAACAAGTAAATTGTGAACAATACCAAACATGTCTGCTGCGTATGCAATGAACAATAAGGGCCCCGAACTACCCTGTGGGACACCATATACCGCATTCAAAAGCTCATCCCTCTTCCCATCGACAACCACACATTAGCGTCTACCAGACAAGAACTGACATATAACAGTGAAAATCAAACCATCAACGCCCATCAATCTAAGCTTGTGAAGTAAACCTGGGTGATTCACGAAATCGAAAGCAGCACTGAAGTCAAGCTGGATTAACCTAGCCTCATGACCCCTATCAAGTGCCGTCTTCAACACAGGTTAACTGTGAAGCAGAGCATCACAAGTGCCCAAGCCCTTCCGAAAACCATCATGCATTGGAGGTAGGATACTCTGCTTCTCAAGAAAGCGACCCAACAGCGACGCAACCCACCTTTCATAAACTTTAGAAAAAACAGGTTTCATAGAGATGGGTCTATAGTTAAAAGCTCGAGATGAGACACAGCCCTTAGGAACAGGCGTTACATGAGCAAAACACCAGCATTACAGAAATGGGCCAAGATGCAACAATCGACGGATCACAAAAGCGGACGGGGCCACCAGTACATCAACTATCTTCTGAAGAATGAGCGTAAACATAGGTCTTCCTAGTCACGGTGTCAGCCTCAGGTCTAGGTCTTCTTTCGACACGTGAAGTTTTCTACACCTTCATTTTGGCCTCTTAGTAACGATGGTTTTCTCAGGTCCTCGTCTTCCTACACACGAAGTTTTCTAGACCTTCGTTAACCGGAGAACCTCTGTTCAGGGTTACACGCTAAGGGAATGTGCCCTCGGTTCTGGCCAGTAACTCCCTAGACCTCAGATTATACTCCTTTTTAGCGTTCACATTTGTAGACTTAGCCTGACGCTGCAGCTCTCTGGAACGCTGCAAGTCTGCATCAGACCGGCTAGAGCGTAAACAGTAATATGTCTCCTGTTTCAACCGATGCGCCCCGACAGGCTTCATCGCCAGCTCTGACCGCAATGAAGCGGGAAGGCCCATAGGTTGGCACTATTCCAGAGAAGAGCAGATTCAAAATAGATCCAAGATCGGGAGACTTTCTTATGACACACCAAGGAAGCGCAAGGAAAGCACCAGAAACCCCGTCCCAATTCACACTGGACTTCAAAAATACCTCACACCTGACAGCGACTCTGTGAACCCGCGGATGAGCTCTCAGCGTTGCAAAGAGAGCATCATGGTCCGGACAACCAATTGGAGACGACACCGATGCTCTAACCAATTGAGAAACATTTGTCTTTAGGGGTCAAGAACTTCACCCATTAAATATGTGAGATCTTCAACCAACTGATCACAACAAGAGTCAATCACAAAAATCGAAAGCATCATGATCATGGCAATCGGTCCTTCCAGAGCCCAATAATTCCTCATGGTAACAATTAAATGTGCCCATAAAAACAAAACAGTATGCCTATCCGATGACTGAATGGTAGCCCTTGCAACTAGAAAAAAAAAACCTTAAGATCAGCTGACGGCCTGCCATACACTGAAAACTGATAGAAGTTCCTAAACGAGCCATAGGCTCGCAGCACTATCAGATCATATTCGCACTGCCTATACACAACAATACCTTTAAGAACGTATGCAACTAGACCCTTAAATCCAGGGTACGAGTCTCTCAACAGCAATATCGGCTTTTCAAAATTCGGGATCATCAGCTTGGAAACATAAGGATGGCTAGAGACAAGCATCTCCAAACACAATACTAATCATAATTAGTAGCGGCTACAGAGAGCTCAGCCAAATTAGCATAGAGACCACGAATATTAGCATATACTGTACTACTAGAACGAGCACTAGAACCGCATGGACTATGCTTAACTTCCACATCCAGATAGCGAAGTATTAGGCATGTAAAAACACGAAATACAAGCACCACGAGAGAGTGAACAACAATCACCAAATGAACAAGATAAGCCAAAAGTCACGATAGCTTCGAAAGTAGCCAGCTATCAACGGATTCCCATCACTCTTCGTATAGGATGTCAACTCATAAGGGAAGATTTTTCCCTGTACTTTGTTTCATTGAAGTTCATGTTGTTACCGGATAATCAGCGAAAAATATAGGCTAAATCTAACGGCATAGTCCGTACTTCTGGCACTGGATGTACCGGTGCTAATATTGGTGTGTCATCCCTGAACAAAGAGAAAACAGTAAGCTGGCAGTGGCGCTCAATGTGATGGACCATTATCATTGATTATGATAAGGAAGAGTATTGGACCAAACACATTACCTTTAGGAATTCGATTGGGTACTAGCTGTCGTATGGGCACTTCATCTTTTATTTTTTGAGCGTACGTTTGCCAGGATTTCTTCGATCCACCAAAGATATTTCCGACGGATGTCTGTATTGGAGAGTTTGAGTAATAGTATTCCGTGGTAAAACTTTTCGCATTCCTTTACATAATTTCGAAAGATTACATACAGGTTTTTGCCTTTGCACAGTGCGTCTGGTAATACTCCAGTAGCTGAGAAGTGGTAGAACGTTAATGGCGAAAGCCGTGTTGGTTGGATGCCAGTAGAGTATTGCTCTATGAAGGATTTATTAAGTGCTTCTTAAACACCCTTTCAAATCTCTTCACAACATGGCTAGCTAGGGAGACAAGTTTATAGTTTGCTGGATCCTTACTCTTTCCAGGTTTGGGACTGGGAGTTATTATTGTATGTTCTAGAAAGCTGGAGTTGCTCTTTCCTACATTGATTTTCGCTACATAAGGTATTGAGGGTAAGATATGTTTAGCTTCCGTATCTTAAGGATATTTGCAGACACATTATCTGATACCGTTGCGCTGTTGCCGCCAAGTTCGTCAATAGCAAGTTCAATGCTAAATTTTTGTGAATTCGAAGTCCTTTAAGTTGCTTCTAAACAGCAAAAAACTTTGGTATCGAGTCAGATCTTGTGTTGTTCAAAATAATAAACACATCCTCGAAACACACGAAAACGTGTCCCTCTCACAACTGCTCTTCCCGCCTGTATGACTAAATCAGAAAAGACCCAACTTACACTCGACTCGAATGAATGAGCAGGCACTACCCCTTTACAAAGATCGGTATCACTACAGTGCATTAAGTTGCGTCTCACACGATCGTCCTCTCTCACAGATATCTTCTACCTGACAAATTCCGTCCTCACGCTCCGCATATTATCGATCGAGCAGGCAATCTCAGAGTTTCATGAAAAGTAGCCTGAAAATTACGCACAATAATGCTCAGAGTTGTTTTTCGGCTGACAAACACGAAGATTAAGAAATGAAGGCCATTGCACTTGATAACGATACTGATATTTTATGTATTTCGGAAACCTGATTCGATCATCGCACGCTTCGCTCTCACTTGAACATTCCAAATTACAGGATTTTTACACAGGATGGCAAAAAAAAAAAAAAACGGCCAAGGTAGTAGCTCTGCAATCTATGCAGAAGATTCCTATTCTGTGCGACGAATATTTGAAGATGAGGAGTACGAGGACATAAAAATGGTGTGGCTATCAATTTAGATTTGGCACCGGAAATCTTTCATTGTCGGTAGTGTCTACAGGCACCCCAAAGCACATGGGGAAGAACTAATTATGCTTAAAACATTGTACGGAACATTATGTGAGAAAAAGAAACCTTTCTACATTCTAGGAGATTTCAATATCGATGTTTCATCCAAAAAATGACTCAATGACATGGCTCATAAATAACTTAGGCCTGTCTCTGCTCGGACGCTCAGCAACGCAGATCACAGCGAATCTTGCACTACTCTTGATCTCATCATCACTGATGATGCCGCCTCGGTGACACATGTTGATGTCTCCCCATTCATAGCTGATCACCACCAGCTTATTTGCACTATAAACCAAAGCAAAATTAAATGAGAACCAATTGTCATAACGAATAAGAGCCAAAAGCATCACTTATGTGAACAGCTTTTTTTAGAAAAAATCATGTCGGTATCGGAATTCGGAGAAATACATGACACAGATTATGTCAACAAGCAAGTCCAAATTTTCACTACAGGATTTCTAGAGGCCCTATATTCATGTGCTCCGGCAAAAACTGTCACAATGAGACGTCCACCGGCAACATGGTTTACTGACGATATAAAAATGAAAAGTGAAGAGAAAAATTGAGTGCTGCGGCAGCTGAAAGCTTCTCCACACAAAACTGCTATCAAACAGCGCTTTAAACTGCTAAAATTGGACGTTCGAAAAAATGGTCCGTAATGCCAAACGAAAAGATTTTCACCAAGCTCTCAACGATGCTAAAACTGACTCTAAAGAAACAAATGCCTGAGTGTTTCGACAACCCCTCTCAGATAGTTTCAGAGTTCAATCAATTCTTTTCCAAAGTAAGACAAAGCATATTTCAAAAAATAAGAAGCAATAAACATCTGGATGAACGCTCATCTCTTTACCCACTTATTACCATTAGTCCTACAGATTCTGTCACGCTAGCTACCAACACCTCGAACGCTGTGCACCTCTACAAACCCCAGCCAGTTAGCTACATGACTGTGACGTGAGGGACATCCGAAAGATTTTGTACTCACTTAAAAACACAAAGGCTATTGTGAGGATGGAATCAACATCAACTACATTAAAGAGAGCTTCCGTGTAATTGCACCATTGCATTTTCTGCTTCTAAACACCTCCATAGAAAGAAATACCTTCCCTGATTCATGGAAAAAAATCTATCATACAACCTGATCATAAATTTGGTGCCCAAAATGTCCTCAGTAATTACAGACCAATTAGAATTCTTCCCGTGCTTTCATAACTTCACCGAAAATGGTGGCGGAGCAGCTGGCCAGTTATTTCAATGCATCTTGTTTGCTCCACAAAAATCAGTACGCTCACAGGGTTCGCACCAATACACGAGGCGTGCTTCTAAGCATATTTGAGTCAGCGTCCAAAAATATTGACGAACAACGCACTACTCTCCTGATGATGCTGGATCTATCGAGAGGCTTTAATAGTTTTCACCCTGGTATGCTACCTAACCCTCAAACAGAATCCATGCAGTTAGGATTTCAAGCTACACGTCACCATTCCCAATAAACACGAGTGACGTTCTTCAAGGGTCCGTACTTGGCCTCATGCTCTTCTCCATATTTGTGAATGATATCAAGAGGACATAACTCTCTCAATGTACGCTGATGATGTCCAAATTGCAGTCCCTGCTCTCTAGACGAACTAGATCTTATACCATCTATCACTGAGAAAAATAGGGCCTGCTGGACGGGCACATGAATGTGCGCTGAAAAGTTGCCCAAAACCAGTATGTTTTTGAGTTCATTACTGGCACACCAACGCGTGCCCCAGACCCTCAAATCGGACGCGTGCGATGGAGCAGCAGTTCACGCTTAGCTGCCCTCAATTTGGAGCCCTCAGCACACGTCGGCACGCGTGCAGGGAGCGTAGAACACGCTTCCAGCCCCAACGAACTATGCAATATTGACCAAGTTGTCATAAACGTGCCGGCTCAACACACTTTACTGTGCAGAGGCAGAAGTGCATGCCTTATCGTACTCCTACAGCACGGCAATCGCATTTTCTGAAGCTCAGAACACGCTTGCAAAAGCAGGAATTTTTCTGAGTGTATAGAGCAGAAAATTTTCTTCGTGAGCTCAAGTACTGATAGGACAAAAATGGCCCCAAGCTAAATGCTGATACAACGAAGTGCATACTTTTAGGCTCATATGATCAAGGTACAAAACTAAATTCATTATCCCTCACTTTCGACGCTACACCAGTCAACCTGTTTCAGTTGTTAAAACCCTTGGGATATGGCTGGATCAAAATCTTAGTTTCGATTTACTCATTCAAAAAATGTGTAGGACAGTTAATGGCTCCCTCATTATCTTCAACAGAACAAAACACTTGTTTGATGAAAACACACGCCTCCTGCTTGCACAATCCCTAATTTCTCTCCCATTATAACTAGTGTAGTCTAATATGGGTAAAACATCTCAGAAAAATCTTGCGGATCTCCAGAAATCCTTGAACTTTGCCGCAAAAATTCCCGGCAGATTTCGTAAAGGTGACCACACAAATCCTTTTCTTGAATAATTAGGATGGCCGCGCATAGGGGCTAAATTGAAACTTGACGAAGCCATTTATGTATTTCACTCTTTGTAAGGCAAACGCAGTTTTGCTAATACCGTTTCAATTTCAATTTTCCCGAAATGATACGTACTCAAACCCTAGTTTTCGAAATAAACATAATGTACTGACAACGTATAGGCATTTCAAAATTGGGAGAAAGGGCGGTCTCGGTGTGTGAAGTTTTTTAATGGAATGATCTACCTGAAGAGTTAAAAGCGTCTCTTCTAGTGTTGTCCAAAGTTGGCCTCTCTAAAGCAGATTGCCTGCGACACTTTCAGAACCAGATGAATGCAACAGCATAGCAAGCATATCAGTGATCAGACTCTCAGAGGTATTTTCTGGTACAACGTAACTCCTGTAGCAGGGAAAGAAAAGAAATAAATTATAAGTAAATAAGTGTAGCCAAACTCACTCGATTATGCGTTTGATTGTCTAACTTACCTTTAATATTACGAAATAATGTAGTGTTGGCGGCAGAAACTATTTCGCANNNNGTATTTTCTGGTACAACGTAACTCCTTTAGCAGGGAAAGAAAAGAAATAAATTATAAGTAAATAAGTGTAGCCAAACTCACTCGATTATGCGTTTGATTGTCTAACTTACCTTTAATATTACGAAATAATGTAGTGTTGGCGGCAGAAAGTATTTCGCAAACATCGGCGAAACCACTATGCTGTACACCGCGTCATTCCCTAACTGAAAGTTCTCCGGAAAGTGATTCGATTGAATTACTTATTTCCGATTATCAGAGTTCCGCTGTACCGCGAGGTGCAACGTTGCACAGACCATTGGTTGTGTAACGTGTATGCTACTTAATATCACTTCTTAGTCTCTGCATGCACGTGACGCTACTTTACCAGATATGTTGTAGGCTAATATGCGAACATACAGACCCAAGAAAGTTTATATAAACTATAGGATGTGCTGTAGAGTAGCGTTACCCTATAGCCTTGCATAAAAAATTGAGTGTGTTGCATAATAGCGGCATTGTATATCCGAGTACGAATAATAACCGTATATGTCTTATGTTCCAGTATTTCGTAATGGTAGTAGATTATGATGTAGCAATATTTTTTTTTAAGACTGCGACAAATCTGTCAATAGAAGTTAGAACAACTGCGTATTTAGGAAAGTAGTTTTTTTAACCACGTGCTAGCGTTACGGAGAGCGGTGATAATATTTTTGTTTAGGAGCCAAATTCGATTTTTTACAGATAGGTTGCGCAGAAATTCAGTTCTTAATTTTTACCGTTGAGGAGATGCGAGGTAGTGAATTTCACTTTTTGGACGTGAATCTAATTCTAAGTAGCAACCACAGGATCTCATCCTCAGTGTTAATTAAGTCCACCAATTTTGGCATTTATACCTCTTTTAATTCTTATACCCCACTCGCATATAAAAAGTCCTTAGTCCGAACTCTTGTCAATAGAGCCCTTAAATATTCTTCGACGTGGCAGATACTTGATGGTGAAATCCGACGGTTGAAACAAGTCTTTGCAAATAATAATTATCCGCAAGCAGAAGTAGACACAGTAATATCCAACTGCATTGCCAAGTATATTTCTCTTACAACAAGCAGCGAATCCCAATAAATACCGTTCTTCATGCAGCTAACTAACCTATCCACAATCAAAACTGACAGCAAAACTATGAAATCAATAATCAAAAAACATGTTAAACCTGTCGATGAGCATAAGACTGTATCTTTGCACCCCTACTTCAAACAATTCAAATTATCATCTTGTTTCTCCACCCGTCAACCTCAAACCGATGTCTCGAGAGCGAGAGTAGTTTACCAGTTTACATGTTCTGAAAGCAGCTGTAATGCTGCTTACATTGGTCATACGACAAACGCTCTCGAGACCCGCATAGAGCAACATAGATATTCGTCCAGTAGCATCTACAAACACTTTGGCTATGACCACCATAATATGGCCGTTCCACCCTTTGAAATAGTTAATGACCGTTTCCGCATTTTACACAGCTTCTCCAAAACCATCGACCTCAAACTTGCCGAAGCTATAGAAATCAAACGGCAAAATCCCTTTATCAATGTCAAGTACAATGAATCTTATAGTCTACTAAAACTCCAATATTCAGAATCGTTCCAATAACGCCGTTTCGGCCATCGCACTGCCTTGTCTGCAGATATTTTCCTGCTGAACATTGTTTTAGGTCCTTGTATATCTATATCTTGGTAATTTTTGTATCTTGTGAAATTTTTCTCTGTATATTTCCATTCAGATTTTAATAGTCTTGAGAATGGCACTAGTAAGATGCCGAACCGTCGACGTAGATTTTAAATTTTTTGTCACTCGGGCAGTAACTTGTTTTTACTCGAGGATCGTCTTAAATAAACTTAGTGCAATAGCAAAGACATATTTTAGAGAGGTAGAAAAGCAAAGTAAACTTGTTGTTAATAAGGCGTTATATTCTACGTTTACGTAAATTGTAACTTCACTTTTAAAGCTTAAGAATAGCACCATCTTAACGATCTCTTTTTATTCATTATGTCTAGAATAATGGTTCCTCACTTTATCCATGCTTTGCATCCCCTGAAAAAGTTTTGCTGTGTTCTCGCGCCCCTACGAAATTAGTAACTTTACGATAAAGAAAAGAATTANGTTACTGCCCGAGTGACAAAAAATTTAAAATCTACGTCGACGTTTCGGCATCTTACAAGTGCCATTCTCAAGACTATTAAAATCTGAAATGGAAATATACAGAGATAAATTTCACATGATACAAAAATTACCAAGATATAGAGAGCGAGAGCGAGAGTTGTTTACCAGTTTACATGTTCTGAGAGCAGCTGTAATGCTGCTTACATTGGTCATACGACAAACGCTCTCGAGACCCGCATAGAGCAACATAGATATTCGTCCAGTAGCATCTACAAACACTTTGGCTATGACCACCATATGGCCGTTCCACCCTTTGAAATAGTAAAAAGCCCGTTTCCGCATTTTACACACCTTCTCCAAAACCATCGACCTCAAACTTGCCGAAGCTATAGAAATCAAACGCCAAAATTCCTTTATCAATGTCAAGTACAATGAATCTTATAGTCTACTAAAACTCCAATAGTCAGAATCGTTCCAATAACGCCGGAACAGCCCCAGTTACCGTCATTTCGCCGTCTAGATAGCACTACAAATTTGTTGCTGCTGTTTCGGCCATCGCACTGCCTTGTCTGCAGATATTTTCCTGCTGAACATTGTTTTAGGTCCTTGTATATCTATATCTTGGTAATTTTTGTATCTTGTGAAATTTATCTCGGTATATTTCCATTCAGATTTTAATAGTCTTGAGAATGGCACTAGTAAGATGCCGAACCGTCGACGTAGATTTTAAATTTTTTGTCACTCGGGCAGTAACTTGTTTTTACTCGAGGATAGTCTTAAATAAACTTCGTGCAATAGCAAAGACATATTTTAGAGTGGTAGAAAAGCAAAGTAAACTTGTTGTTAATAAGGCGTTATATTCTACGTTTGCGTAAATTGTAACTTCATTTATAAAGCTTATTAATGAGCCTTTTGACGGATCGTTCGCTATTTATGCTGCTGCTGGTAGCGTTGCTCGTCGCTCGGCTGTTCTACCGATGTGTCTGGAGGTGGTCGGAGAAGGAAGACGACATTGGGTTCCGAATGTATTTGAGTTCGAATTACACACAAAACAGACGAAGAATAGCTACCAATGTGTACTCTGAACTAATCGGGTACGCGGGGAACAGAGTTTAGAGGAGAGGAGCTGGCTAGTCTGGGAACGGCGGTTTCACGCAGTAGGTATGACTGCCTACCACGAAAGAACGAAACTCTGTATTTGCTCTCAGCTTATATCGAAGATTGAACAGGATGCTCGACCTTGCTGCTTGCCCTTTTAGCCTCGATATGACGAGGAGGGAAAAGCCCCGAGTTGCCTCGAGCGAACATTACTGTCTTGCATCTCAAATGTATTGAGCATTGAGAGTTAAAAATACAGTGGGTGTGCCTCACTGGCGACTGCCCAGCTCCTTGCAAACAGTGTAAGTTAATTCTATTACATTAGCTACGCTAACATATACGGAATACAACTGCTTAGACCTAAACACATGCCCGAAGGTTTAGATGGCACTTGGCCATGGCGTAAGGGCGCGTCGAGGTTACTCTAACATTAAGTTAAAAAGTACTACACACATAGTAAACAATCTTAGTTGACGCTAACCGCGCGGACCACGGTTTTCCTTGTTCGAAGTAAGGCCAGCGGGTGTGGCAGCTTTCCAGGGTGGCTTGGGCTGAGGCTAGCTGGCGTGTGCCAAGGGCTTGTGCCAGGGCTTGTGCCAGCGGAAGCTTGTGCCCTTAGAGTCGAGGTGCACCTTCAATAAAGCTTAATAATAGCACCATCTTAACGATCTCTTTTTATTCATTATGTCTAGAATAATGGTTCCTCACTTTATCCATGCTTTGCATCCCCTGAAAAAGTTTTGCTGTGTTCTCGCGCCCCTACGAAATTAGTAACTTTACGATATAGAAAAGAATTAGAATCATTTCAGTTTCCGCCCAAAATGAAGTTCAGTTTTGAATGACATGAAAATAATCTTTGGTTTTGAACCCTTTGGAAGCTCATCTCGCGCACCCAGGGTTTGCGAGCGTTCCCTGTTAGGAACCTCTGATCTAGACTGATTGATGTGGCTGCCTCCTGTCTAGGAATTTCTATGTCCTGCCATATGCAACTTGAAAATACTTGTCTGACTGACCTTTGTTTTACTTTATATATAACATTGCACCAGTTCTACTAGTATTAACAATAAAAATACCTCCACCTGTTGGAGGAATAAATGATTTTGATTGATTGTTTATGGCTACTGTATCGCTAACAGTCGTCATCAAGTTTGGTGATTCTCTGGTCAAGTAGCTGTGTTGTGGAAACCGTTGAATGACCTTGATTGTACTTTATCTTTTGTTCCAGCCTGTGATTGGCTATACCAAGACGTGCACTGCACATCCAAGCGGCCCTGCCACATGACGTCCCCGGGGCACCCAGGGATCTACCCGCCCGAAACTCGCTGCAAATATCTGTTTGCCATGGCGTCTTCAACTGTTAAGGGAATTCTTCATTTTGAGACTATGGATCTTCCTCCTGAGTAAGTTCATTGCCTAGACAACATTTTCTACTGCCACAAGTGGCATTGGATGCAAAATGCTTTTAAATACACAGCCGCACTGAAATGAAATATGGAGTAGTTTCAATCATCTTGGACGTGTAACCTGTGTTTTAAGAAGGAAGAACAAAAGTTATATTCTATGGTGAGAGACCCGTGGAACCCACATATTATTCGGTGTTCCTACACTGGTTCATTGCGCATGGGGATTGTAAATCGGGAAACCGCAAAGAACAAACCAACATTAGTAAAAACGTGAAGAAGAAGAAGAAGAGATCAAAGTGTTCACGAAAGCCGGATGTCCCGAACGGCTAGGTAAAGCGAGGACAATGGGCGTCCACGACGGCCCTTCTATTTCTATTTCTGAGCGGAGTCTTCGTAGAAAACTCCATGCAATGAGCATACGGAATCGAGTAGCTTGTAAGCGACCAATGTTAACAGCAGCCACAAAATCGCTTATCTGAAATGAGCCATAGTACACGCACATTGGAATGTCGAGGACTGCAGAATAGTCATCTGGTCAGATGAATTTCGATTCTGTCACAATGGAAACGCTCATTTTGCCGAGAGTGTTCTAGCAATTGAGCAATTGATTGCTTGTAAGATTGGTCCCTTAGCTGAGGCTACGGATTTGCCGCCAGCTGGTCAATTTGCGTACAGAACTGGTTTCGGTCGTTGTGACACATTGCTGTCTGTGTCACACCATTAACAGTCTGTCCAGGATTGTGCGTATGAAGCACGCCTTCTACAGTTAAACTTTAACACGACGTTTGACAGGGTCAACCATAGGAGTCTGCTGTACAAGTTGGAGTCGTTTGGGGTGGGTGGTAAGGTTCTGTCAATCATTCGAAATTTTGTTTCTGAACGAACGCAGAGTGTATCTGTTGACGGCTTTTTGAGTGCCTCAGTCGCGGTGGTGTCTACCATCCCTCAGGTTAGCGTACTTGGCCGGCTACTGTTTGTTCTGTATACTAGTGAAATGTCCCTTCGCTAGAGAACATGATGGTCGTTACTGTAATGACGATTCCACTTTGATAGCAGTGATACCTACCCCCAGCACGTGTAATGCTGTCACCCAGTTTCTGAATAGGGACCTGTTACGCATTAGTGCATGGTTTTCGACATGGAGTGTGAAGCTGAATGCCAGTAAGACCAATTCTATGATTGTCAGTCAATTTCGGAGACTTTTACCGCAGCATCCACATGGGAAGAAAAATGACACTTATTTCAGAAGTCTAGCTCCTAGAAGATTCGCAGTGTTGTCTTTGACGAAAAGCTTACTTTTTTGAGCCGTATATTAGGTGACTGAAGTCACGTGTTTCCAGTAAGATTGGGCTCCTGCGCAAGGTAAATTCTGTGTTTTTTGACAGAAAGGTGACATGCAAATGCTTTTATGCAGTTTTGCTGCCTATGTTTGGGGTATTGCTCACCGGTCTGGGCTTCAGTTGCTGACAGTCATTCTCGTCTGCTGGACCGACTTGTAACTTCAGCTAGCAGGCTATGCGCTGGAAGTAAATGTTGAATCTCTCCCATAGGAGGAGGGTAGCCGGACTCTGTTTTATAAGATGTGCAACAATGAGAGACATTGTTTCTATTTTTCTGTCCCTGCCCTTAAGGTCTTCAAGAAGACTACACATGCTGAGGTTGATGCTCACTCTTACACTTTGGAAAATGTTAGATAAGGAACTCGCCAGTTCAGTTGATACTTCTTACCCTGGTCTGTTGGGGTTTGAAATTCAAGGCCTGCATCGGCTTTCGGTAGCGTTGGCGTGCAGGCGTTCCAGTCAACAATTAATGACTTTTTGTTGGATTTTCTTTAGCAGCGTTTCGGACTTCCCGGTGCAGCATAATGCGACCTCAAACGAAGAAACTGTTCTTGGTG
>LQNS02278159.1:27481428-27498271 GCA_001587735.2 Parhyale hawaiensis
CATAATTGCGTATGCATTAACTTTCCACCTCCTACACGCAGCCAGCCCAGTGCTGAGCCCGTTGGCGAAGAGCTTTCGTCGTGGTCTCATCTACAAAAAAAAAAAACGGAAAGACTCTGGCTATGTTAGCCCAATTCATGAGTCATTTGTAAACGGTACCACTCGGAAACGTAACTTATGACTAAGCTGAATAAAGTTAACACGATGTTATGAGCTTGCTGCTCTACACCGAAAGTTTTGCTGCTGTGGCCGGGCGCATAATTAGCCAGTAATCGTATGAAGTTTCTCCTCAATGTTCCTGAGTTATTGGCATGGTCAACTGCGTGCTGCATAGGGCAAATAGAGCCCGGAATGTTATCCAACTGCATTGGTTAGTGTGTAGAAACACTGAGAATGCCGCAGATCAGCGAGTGTTGTGAGGAATACGCCACGGAATCCTGCACACGAAAACAAAAACTAATAAACACGGTGTCACGTCTACGTCAGGTGACAGTCGCAAAAAAAAAAACTAATCGGGAAAGAAAGATGATGTCGAGTGCCTAACTCATGTGACAGGACAGGCTGTAGCTCGTAGTCTCCGTGGCATACCCTCAAAGGATTATATAGAATGCCGCGTCGAGTGAGCTTCTTGCTTGATCCATCTGGGAAGATTGCCGAATACATTACTGGTGTTGGATTTTTACATTTCGTCATCGTAGGCTTCGGTGAAGAGCATTTACTGCGTAGAAAAACACCTTGCAAAAAGTAGTCATGGCACAGCAATGGGCCTGACACCTAATGGCATCACAGCTCCTACATGCGCAAAGACATTAATCAAATTATTTTCTTTGTTCGAAGTCTATTTGGTTGGCACCACAGACGTAGGAAGGTCCTAGGGCAGAGGTTCTCAACCTGGGGTAAATCGAAAGCAGTATGTTGCTCTCGATTACTCGAATTCCAGGATCAGTGATGTCGGCGATGGGGTACCCCAAAGATCTGTCCTAGGACCCTTGCTTTTCAACATTTTTATCAACGATATTGCTTTTATTTCCGACTCAAACGTAATTTTATTTGCGGATAACGCAGTAATTTATGTAAGTGATAAGTCATTGGAAGGTGCAGTTCAGAAAATGGAAGGAGTCGTTGAGAAACTTGTGATATGACTCTCTTCGAACAGATTTACTCCAAATGTAAATAAAATTAAACTTATGCTTTTTAGTCCCTGTAGGAATTTAAATTTTACCTAATGTTCTTTTAAATAGTACAATATTAGAATGGGTAAACTCTTTCAAATACGTGAGAGTAGTTATTGTCAATGAATTGAGATTTTTTAGTCATGTATCTTTGGCTTTGAGCAAAGCAAAAGGAACCATATACGCAGTATCAAAGTTCTTACGTAAGAAAGCTTTAGTAGCTTTGTAATATGCTTTATTGTATCTGCAAATGACATATTTTATTTTTATATGGGAAGGAGCAAGCAATAACATTGTAAAGCATATCTCGACAATAATGAATGAAACTCTAATAATAAATATTGCGTGTGAAGCGTGATCTTATTAACATACCAGTAACGTCAACCAATACAATGTAGCGCAATCTGCATCTCCTAAAATTCACTGACGTACACAAATATTTTGTTTCAAGTTATTGCATAAAGCTATATCCGATGAGTCAAACGTATTTGCGACTCACTTCAGCTCGCTTCTTTCCGTTAACCCGCACAATACTAAAAACGATAGGTTCAATTTACCGGCTGTTCGATTAGACATTTAGAAACGTTTTACAGTTTTTCATCTTGTGCAAGCCTACATATAATGGTGTCCCTAATGACCTTGTGCAACCAATATTATCTAACGTTTTCAAATTTGCTTTTAGAAATTATTGCAAAATAATGCATCTTGATTAATCTAAACTTGAGCCATATAAGCTCACGTAGCTTTAAATGGGTTTGCTCTCAAATTCTCTGCCAGTCTAACCTAATGTACTATACATTTACTTCCTGATGTGCTTTGTATATTTTAAACAAGATTCGAGAACTGTACAGATTATTTCCTTATTAGGATCCCCATTCCACTATATCAGCCTCCATTTATTGACTTTATCGACTTCATCCGGGAGTCGTCATTTTTCCAAGAAAGAAACGAAGAACAAACAAAAAGACAGTGAAATACTACCGATAGATTTTTTTTTTTTATTTAATAAATCAAACAAGAAAACTAAATCGAAGTAACCAATTGAGATACGACATATAGATCCATATCATCCAGCCTATCGACCTTTTTTCAACATAAAACCGCAATCACACTAACGTTAATCTTCTTTTTACACCTTTCCCTGCCCGGACATTCAAGTTTTCCTTGGGAAATCAATGGGGCGGCAGAAAACCGGCGCTGTTTTAAGTTCCTTGACGCGAAATTGTCCACAACAGAACTTGTGCGCCGCTCAGTGTTTGCAGCGTACCGATTTTCAACTCAAATCTGAATTTTTCACAGCCTTAGTGTTTTCTTCAGTAAGACTTCCATTTTTATTTTTTTTTTTTCATTTTATCTACTGAAAAGTTGAAATAAATTAGCTCGATATTTTGTAAATATTGATGGGGTACTTTTGCATGCAATGCGTTACTTATCATCAACCCGATCTGGCAACCCTGAAGGTCATGTCATTGTACGTACAGACCCACCGAGGCCTACATTTTAGCAAGGCCAGGGTGGCCAGTGCTGCTTGGGGCCCAGTCTGGGGTTACCATTTTTGCTGGAGCAACAAACAGCATTGATGAGATCCGCCGTACCGTTGAGCTGCCAGTCGAACTGCAGCAAGCATAGGCTCCGACACTTGCTGGCCTCGTAAACACACAAATATTTTTCCCGGTGGGATAATACGAGACTTCCGAGCGTTGAAGGGGCCGACGGAAAGAGCCGTAGGCGGCTTTTCAAACAAGCAAATGTGTTCCGTAAGTGATATATTTTAAGTGCGTTGCTGAGAGAGAATCTGTAGCCTATTCTGTGCANCGTAAACACACAAATATTCTTCCCGGTGGGATAATACGAGACTTCCGAGCGTTGAAGGGGCCGACGGAAAGAGCCGTAGGCGGCTTTTCAAACAAGCAAATGTGTTCCGTAAGTGATATATTTTAAGTGCGTTGCTGAGAGAGAATCTGCAGCCTATTCTGTGCAGACCTCGAGCGAACCTCACTCGTCTGCCCATTAGGAGGATTACATTTAGCTTGTTGTCAAGTAGCAATGCCTTGCTACTTCCAACTTGGATTTAACTTTATAGATTTTGTATGTAAATTGTAAATACTGAAGAAAATCTTGACAACGCTCCTTCGCCACTCTGCGCTATAGCCTGATCCTCTTATTATTCGGTAATGAAGTTTAACTTCCCAACTAAGTACTCAGAAGAACTCAGTAGAAATCTTGCAGGCAAATCTACAACATAACGCAGTGCCAAATTAAGACATAACCATACCTTCTCCAAATTCGATGTTTGGATAGTGTTTTTTGAAGCATTGACTTCGCCATTTCTCCTCTAAACATGGTTTCTAGCCCTGCATCCAAAAATTTCTATTTTCTTTTCATCAGACCCAGAGCTCGGCATCTCCGATTATGGTACGATTGCAATCTCGATGGTACGATGGCCATCACTTTCGTACCATCAAAAATTTTGTAGTGGCGGAGTTAGTTCTTTGAAGCCACTCCAAAAGTCGTGCCCATATGTCTGCTACACGGGCAACTGACGATAGATGTGACTGGTTTACATGTACTGCATTTCGTATATGCTGCGCTCTCGGTCAACGCGAAACACTGTGCCGCGCTACGGAATGAGGAGCTGCCCTTAATATTTAGAATGAAATCGAAGATAAAGCAGCTGCCCATTTGGGAATTTGTAGCTAAAATTGGCTTGACACCTGGAGAAACTTTCATTGGCCTGGATGCCAATCATATGGTATAGATTGTTGAGGCTTTTTGCTTAGAGCAAGAAAGTCTCCTGCTGGAGTCCCATTTTGGCACAGATTGAGCTTCGACCTTGATTTCACAGAGTTGACAGGAGTATATTATGAGGTCACTGAGACGATGATAGTCGACCATGAGAAGAATAATAATCACCACAAGTGTGTGCACGTATGTAAAAGAACAGCCTCAGTGCACTTTCTTTACCTTCAGTTTTTGAAGGTCAGGTACCATGGTGCGGGCTACATTAGCATGAATACTATATATGCAGAGGCATTTTCAATCGTATCAATTCACAAACCAAGAAACAATATGATTACATTTTGCTGATGAATGACGTCACTTAAGCATTGCAGAATACAAGCATGGTATCTATAATGTGAATATGCTGGCAACGATATTTTGACGAAGTGTCAAATATAAAGGAATTTTTCAAATGCCACTTTCTAAAGAAATGTGATAAATTGCTTTCTTATTTCAGCAGTTGTCAATAAAAAAAAAGAAAAAACAGAACTACGACCAGATCCTCGGCTGAGGCAGGTTAAAAGGTCCGGGTCGGGTTCGGGGTTGGTAACCCGAGCTTCCCGGGGCCGGGGTTGCCAAAAAGGACCAGGTTTAGCCGGGGCCGGAACATCCGAGAAAAAAAAAATGCGCCTCTAAAGTTCGATGCCGAACAAGCACACGAGCAGCGCTGGGAATGAGCTCCGGGTGCGAACAGCCTGATGTTCTCCTCTAACATTTTCTCTCCGTTACCGAGTTGATGAGCTTTTGAATATTAAACAGGAGACCATTTCTGTGTCGAGTTACGACGCCCTGGCAGCCCGGTGTTATGAACACGTCCACTAAAGTTGCAGTTGACAATGGCAGTGCCGCAAGAACTGGTGTGAACTGTATTGACTATCTGACTATAATATGGCGCATGAATGTGGGCTTTACGTAATCACCTTTTTTTTAGATCGATGAAGAGGGCTGTTAGGAAGTCAATGTTAGAAAATTCTTTGATTGGACCTATGAACTCAGCTGGAGGTTATAAGTTTTAACTCCATTCATATCGTTGGCAAGAATCTGAGTTGCTATTCGGTTAAAAATAAAATATTGCAAATACCACGCATTTCCATTTGAGGAGAACTTTGAAGTTGATCTCGTTATTTGCAAAATTTTCAAACTTATCATTCCACAAACCAACAAACAATACGAGTACATTTCGATGATGAATGATGTAACTTAAGTATTGCAGAATGCAATCATAATGGCAGTTATAATTGTGAATATCATGGGAACAATATTTTGACAAAGCTTCAAGTGAAATCTATAATAGGCAAATAAATCTTGAGACAAAAATATAACATATTGACTGACTTCTCTTATCATTAGGTGATCCCAATATCGTCCATGGAGGAGGAAAGATGGACGGGTGTTTTCGAACGTTTTGGAGCAACACCTCCAGCGGCAGGTTCGACACTTCCTCCTACCTGCCCGACTCTCCCACTCGCTGGCTCCACACTCTAGATTCCATCGAAACTCCTGACCAACAATGGCTCAAGAAATACGCACGAACAAGAGAAAACACTTTTAGTGAGCTACACCAAAATATATCAAAGTACGTTCTTCTGGCGGCCACAAAAGCTAGTAAAGCTAAATCACGGAGAAATTCGTACCGAAAGCGAGTAAAGATACGGAGATCTGAGCTTGCAAGCAGTTTAAATACAAGTGCAGACGACGACAAAGTGGCAAGGAAGAAAGCGACGAAGAATTCCGCCAGCGCTGGCCCATATTCTGGCCGGAAGATCCATTGCAAGCTTCGGTTCATCGGCACACAGGATGAAGTCATTCAGATATCATTATTTAAATATCAACTCGGGTAAGTTATAGGTTCTAATTTGAGTAATAGAGAAGCTTTTTGCGAGATGTTTCCGTTTTACATTAGCCACCTCATGTGAAGGTATTTCTTTTTAACTATAAGACATCAGACACATGCCTGCACGGGTGCTAATGTTTGGCACGATCTTGAAGGTGTTATCTGGCCGTGTGTCTGTATGACAACCGCAGACACATCTAGCGATGTCTACATCGCCGTATGAAGTGAACTCTGCGAGTACTGTATTTAATGAGGATTTTCTCCTTTTTGTGCTAGTTAGCCCATGCAGTGAACAGAATATCTAACTTGTAAGTAGTTTTAATTTTTTGGAAGGATGTTACTTGAATGAATAGAAATATTGAGTGCTATGTTATCAGGTATTTCTGGTTATGGCGGATTTTGCTATCCCAAGCCGACTGCCGAGTTACGACGTGCATTGGCGCTAGCAGCTCAGAGCCTACTCAACTAATCCGCCTACGCTGCTGTGGCAGGGCTTCAGCTTTAGCAAAATTTTAACGCGCATAAATTATTCACAATCTGAACCGCTGCTGTATTTTTTACTATCGTGCTGGGCCAATGGTGAACATTCAACTACAATATCTCATCTAATTTGAGCAGTTTAAAAATTCACGAAGATTCATATTTTAGTAATTAGAGCACAATGTTCACAGACGTCTTGCAAAACTCAAGGTCAGGACTACGAGATCGGTTTAGTTGAGTTGGCTGTAGGCTGCTACGCTAGCAAAACACGTAAGAATGCAGTCGGCTTTATGAACTGCGGATGCCATGTCTTCGAATGAAATGAAAAGAAAGTTAGATCTACTGTATGTTTATTAACTGAACTTGTGGGCGAAAACACTGCGAAAGTTGATATTATCCAAGAAACAGAGTCTATATGTAATATCTCTTTGTTGCCATCAATTATTAAAATTATGAATCACGACCTTCGTTGGGGAAAGTAAGCAATCAATACGCATTAAAAATCAGAATACTATGTTATACAAAATTAATATATGTAGAGCATGCTGTGGCTCATGTACAATGATCACAACTGCGGTATATAGATGTAATATCATCTAACACAATAGCGTAACTTAAAAAGTTATTTCCGAGTAAATATTACACATTAGGAAACATCGCTCTAAAAGTGTTCAGAACTAATAGGAAATAAATACGTTGAAAAAATATGAATTTATTTTAACATTTGGTATATAAAAATTTGGGAGGTAGTTCATAGCAATTTCTAGAAGTGGTAACCATAGCTAAGTGTCCAACAGTTGTTAATATCGAGTATATCGCTCCTCCAGGAACATATACGGTATACCTCGGTGAAGACAAAACATATTCTTTAGATGTTATGGAGACCATTGTCTATAATAGTTTTTTAAACTTTCCCCAGTACAACAGTTTTCGATCGTATCTTTTGCAACCAAATTAAGGACTTTCAGTGACTTAATAAAAGAATATTCCCCAATGAACTACGATAAACTTCAATTTTAACTCATTTTTATTCAAAATATCGAATAAAATCGCATGAAAAAGTTATTTTACCATTCACTAGAATATGATGGAATATGACTATAATATAGGCGTAAAGAAAATATGCCACAAAATGCTCTATCTGTAGCATGGCTACATAGCTCCGTATATATTAAGAGCAATATCGACTACATGCAAAATAAGTTACTTTTCAGCATATTACAGAATGAAAGCTTGGTGCTGTTCAGCCTACCATGCTTATTGCTTGTCTGTAAGGTTTCCTAATTCAAGTTGGCATCTGCATTGCATCCTACATAAGGAAGTTCATAAGAAAATTGTGATCATAGAAGACGGGTCATCACAAATTCTTCGCTGTCATTTTTGACAGCGCGGGCACTCTAGTCTTGCAATAAGATGCATCGCAGTTTTTTCATCAAAGATTATATTCATTAATCTAGCCTAATAATATCAAGTATATTAGCTTGAAAATAAAGAAATGGTGTTTTGATCGCAATACAGTCTTCAAATTTTAATCCATTCGAAAACATATGGTACGAGTTACAAATCAGAATCCGTGCACATCATCATTCTCAGTGGAATCCGTAAGAAAGCTTTCAACAAAGAATCGACCAGAGATGTGCACCACGCGCACCTAAACTTACGAGAACACATCGGAGGCAGTAAATATAGCTTCTGAAATATACAGCAGGCTCGTAAATCAAAATAATTGATTATCTGAAGTTGGCTTCGCTCTGAAAGGTAGCTTGGTGCTGTTTGATGTGATTCTTTTTTTTTTTTTTTTTTGTTGAGCGTGGTAGATGACGGGTGGTAGCTTTAACAGAGATTTTAATCCTGTCGTGCATAAGCTATTCCGCATATTCGATATTTGTCTTTGAGTGAATTCTCTACTGTAGTATATTACTCCAAGATATATTTTTGGGTGAATTTCTTCGTAGTTATAGCTCTCCGAGTTAGAACTAACCTTAAAGCAAGGATAGGACATATTAGGTAAAGCGAATACAACAGGAATATACTTAAATAAGCACCGTCAACTTTGAATTGCGACTCGTCTCCGGTTTTATAAAAGTTAAGTGTAGCGTCCTGAATTTTTATTGTGAAGGTTCAACTATCCGCTGATATCCAGGATACAGAACCACTGAGCGTTTCCGGTGAGTTCGTTTAATTGAACTCTATTTTTTATTCGTGCTGCTTACCTTTCGAGCATTTCCAAACTGATATTCGCACCTTTACTTGAGACATGGAAATTTTTCTCACGCAAACTCATGACGGCACAACTTTCGTTACTTTAATGAAAGATCAAGCCTGCAAGCATGAGATATATATGTATATATATATGTATATTTTGGGAGCAGCTTTTCTGATATGCAGGCTTGATTGAAGGCAACTGAAAGCTCAGTGTTGATGATATGTTTATTCGATTTCTCTAATTGTCTGACAAGTTTCACATGGTGACTATTGTTGATGCTGCGCAGTAGCTCTCCGAAGCTTGCCTCAACGTTTCGACGACGTCCGTCGTGATCATCAGAAGGTAATGGTGGTGGTGCCGGCGGTGTTAGCGGCGTTGGAGGTGGTGAGGTGCCTTCCATGTTATGGCGTTGGAAGTTCAGGATGGTACTAGTTGGTTATGATATGGAGCGGAAAGGCTTCTTATAGGTAACGCAGGCCAGGGACGCCAATCAGAGGCCGAGCCCAGCGTCCCTGGCCGCGCGTTACCTATAAGAAGCACTTCCGCTCCATAACAAAACGGTGCCATCCTGAACTTCCAACGCCCTAATATGGAAGACACCTTACCACCTCCAACGCTGCTAACAACGCCGGCACCACAACCATTACCTCCTGATGATCACGACGGACGTCGTCGGAACGTTGAGGCAAGCTTCGGAGAGCTACTGCGCAGCATCAACAATAATAACCATGTTAAACTTGTCAGACAATTAGAGAAAGCGAATAAACATATCATCAACACTGAGCTTTCAGTTGCCTTCAATCGAACCTGCATATGTATATCTGTATAGCGATCTCGGGGTTTAAACGCAAGCGAATCTGAGTAAAAACGACGTAAAGTGTCATCAGCGCAGGTTAGGTGCAGGTAAGCTTGAACTGTACACCTACTGCAGACTAGTCTACGGGATTCTCATCGTACGTTTCTCGACAAAAGATAAACGCTCAAAACTGGAACACCTGTATGGCAAGCAAGAACAATAAAATTCCTAATTTCAAAATTATCTCCTTCATTTCTGACGTCTGGGTACTCTGGTAGTCTAATAATACTCTGGCATATGCCAATCATCGGTTCCCACT
Organism: Parhyale hawaiensis; assembly: GCA_001587735.2. Taxonomy (NCBI): domain Eukaryota; kingdom Metazoa; phylum Arthropoda; class Malacostraca; order Amphipoda; family Hyalidae; genus Parhyale; species Parhyale hawaiensis. The sequence goes on from LQNS02278159.1 coordinate 27,491,017, forward strand.
ACATATGCTGCTTCAGCACTAGTTTGAAAGAGTCTGTCGATAGTTTATGTAGAAACACATGTAGAACAGATATGTTATCTATTTAGCAAGGCATTACTCAGCTGCTTTTTTCAGTACTTCGAATACTGTAGATTCCTTCATAGCTACAGTGAGTGTACTTGAGAACTTACAGTATGTTCGACTGGCCCACTTACAATGATTTAATGAGATACCTAATCAGTTTCGCCACAACTTGTCCAAAACTCCAGTCGTAAGCGTAACATTCTCCACTTAGGATTGAGTCTCAAACTATGGTCGCAAGTCGATTACGCTTGAGAAGGCGGAGTAGGAAACTATCAGTCAGCGACACCCGTTATAAGTGCATATAAATATACGCCATTTAGTTGGTTCACGCACGGACCCCTGACTGGTTCATGACGTTTGAAGCTTCTATGATAATATTTTATTCGTTCCATTGTAATTATCATACCCATTAGTGACTTATTTAATGTAGTAAGCGGAAGATGTAGATACATGTTATTGAAGAATTACATCACATTCGATGAATACAGCTTAATAACAACGTAGTTAACCCTGTATGTCACTTGTCTATTTAGACAATATTAACTTTTTCAACTATGGTGATTGAAGCAGAAGATTACTACAATCCAACACAAATAATCGTCCGGAGCAAGTCAGAAATAGATTGAGGTGAGTTAAATATAATGATTTGCAGCATGTAATTAGCAGTGATATCATCCGACTAACTATACGTTTGGTTATTGCTATATTCTTCTGGTTCAACTCTTTTACCAAAGTAACTTTTGTGCCTGATGCTATATCTAGGTATTAAAATATGATATATTGCTGCCAAACAGCACATCATCTACTGTGTTGAGGCCATTTTAAGGGCATTCACTCGCTTCCTTCAAACAAAGAAGAAATTGTTCACTTTGGAACTGATTATCAAACTTTTTTATTCCAGATAGAATTTCGGGTGGTCTTTTCTGTAAGAAGATGGAACAGTTGATCCAAGCACTCTAGTTGTCTCAAAAAATAAAAATTTTTACACCGCCCGCCCAAAACTGATAATTTTTCAGATTTTTAGCTTAGACTAAAACAGGGCTGCCTCGATGCGTTTTGATGGACAATTACCGTATTTAAAGCATCAATTGAATCAACAGCGAAGAAAATGTAATTTTCGAAATAGTCGCAAAACTCTTTCGTGTTTCACAAAACTTGAGCTGCAAGCATAAATTTTATTGACAACGCTTATTTCTTTGAATAATCTCAGTACCTATGTTGTTAAACTTAAAAACAAAACTGTGTCGCCCATGCTACACACTATGTAGTTTTTCGCAATATAACTAAATCTCTCTGAGAGCGCATACCTTCGTCAAGCAAGGCAATGGTAATGAAAAATTCAAATTGGTTGTAACTATGGTATTAGCTGTGAAAAATTATGCAATAGGAATCAAACAAGGTAATGCTGCTCCCAAACGTACTACAGAAACTGGCAATTGAAAAAAAAAACGTATTTCATAACCTGTTATAGCAAAAATTTCGCATCTTACAAAAACAAAGAGACTTGGCGGACACTGAATCTACTTTTTCCTCTATGAACTATGTACCGGTACCGCTGAAACGGAAAAGATGAACTCGTACTCTGCACATTGTAAAAACACTTTAAAAAATCACCTTAGATCCTTATTGAGTTCACACAGTAAGGAGAAACCAACATTGAGGTGATAAAGTTAAGTAGTTCCCTTTCTCAAAGCTAAAAAAATAAGAACCGTTCATCAAAAAGTGCTATATTAACATTGCATTAAAATTTTTGCAGGAAAGCATCATGTCGGTACAAAAGTTTTTACCGATTTAAGAGTTTTTATTATTGATTGCAATTTTTGTTTTTTGACAAAAATATTCATAACAACGTCCTTTGCTCTCTATAATGATTCCATCTGTGAACGAGCTTATAAATACCTCGCTCGTAAAATTTTTCATGTTTTGATGAGAAATATAAATCTAACTCATTCTCTTCTCGTGATGTCAGTCTGAGGCCCTCTAAATGGCTGTGTAATCATCGAACTAGTGATAATCCGAGAGTGCCAGGTCAGGAAAATATGCGGCATTGGGTAAAACTTCCCAAGCAAATTCTCCTAAGACACCTTTGTTCAGTAGCGCTGTGTGCAGGCGAACATTGTCATAAGGGAAGATGATTCCCTCTCCGTTAGCTGAAGAAAGTTACTTTAGATCAAAGCAGCTGTCAAACGAGGAAGTTGATCATAATAGCGATTTTCAGTACCTAATAAACTAAAGCACTCCGAGAGCGCATAGCTCCGCCAAGCGAGTCAACGGTAGCAAAAAATTCAAATTGGCTCTGAAACCATAATTTTCTTTGTATAAACTCCAAAATCTAATCATTCGTGCCTTTTGATAGTAATAACATCTTGTGCAATTTTCTTGGAGATCCATTCATAACTTTTTGAGTTAAATTGTAAACAAACGTTATGACAAACATGAATCAAACATACAAATGGACAAATCGATCTGCACCAAAATTTAATCGTTAATGTCTTTCAACATTACTAACAACCCCAATAAATTTCATAAAGATCCATTCATTATTTTTTGAGTCATTGTGCTAACAAGCATAAAATTAAGAATAGTGACAAACGAACGAACGTACCAACAGAACATTACAAAAAATTGGTCATTCACTTTTTGTCATGTTTCCAGCATTTCATGTTAATTTTATAAAAATCCATCCATAACTTTTTGAGTTACGCATTGAGAAAAATGAGACAGACAAACAATCAAACAAACGGATGGACATATCTTCACCAAAAGTTAATCATCCGTTTCTCCTAACATACCTAACAATCCCTGTAAATTTCATTCAAATCGGTTCATAACTTTTTCAGTTATCTTGGTGACAGACAGACAAAGAGATAGACAAACACGACGAAAATATAACCTCCTTGGCGGAGGTAATGAATAATCAAAAATATATATATGCTTTATTAGGTACACACTGAGACCTGGTACACAAGGCACAACTTATCACGATTGTTGGACCACTGTTTGGTAATAGTATGCGCTGCCATCGGCCGTACATGTTAGAGAGTTTGTAGCCATGACAATTACGGATCACCTTGAGTGCTCTCATCAGATTTTCAATGCCTGAAACCCAATTCAGCGAATCAAAGCCACGGTACCTGCGTAAAGTTTCGAACAAATTAAATTCTATCGCCCATTCGAACGCGCTCAAAATCCTACTCAGTACGAAAGCCAATCTTAATGAAAATGCAGCACTCTTCATACTGAATCTTCTGTGCAGGTGTTTGAGTCTGTCGGATTTCTGACAACGCTGCGCTGCTCAAAACTCACTAACTCAACAGTTTGATTATCGTTGGAACCCGTTTTTATTGCTAGTGGTGATCGTTGTTCTGCTTTGCATCCTTTTGTTCAGACTTCACATTCCTTGAGGGGTGCTGAGTGACAGAGCTCTGCAGTTTACTTGACAGAAGTTGGTCGTCTTCGACTAGCTCACTTTCAGCGAAATAATCCTATCCAGTTAGCTAACCTGGGTTTGACTGGAACTATGTTCTTGAAAATAACGATTTTTTTACCATTTTTGATCGCTCTTCAGGTATTACAGGTGTTTGTAAGTGGCACATGTTGTTCAAACCAAAACGAACCTATCTCATCAGCTTCAGTTAGTCTGGAACTTCAAGCACAACCTGTGTAAAATACGTTTGTGACAGCATTGCGAGCGTCACTCACATTAATTTCATGATTGTGAGATTTTAGCTTGACGTAAGGACCAGTAGCGGCATGAGCGCCTCACGAAATGGAGGGGCATGCGCTACGTCGAGAAAATGTTGAACCCACGCGCTAGGATGCTCACATAGCTGGTCCACGCTCATTAAGGACCGGAAATCTGAAAAGAAGAAGAAAAAGAGCTTCAGTAACTGATGAAAACAAAAGGAAGTAATATAGTTAAGAAAAAGTTATGTGTTGAAGATCAAATTGAGGCTAAGGTAACCTATGGGGTGCTGGTAGGGCGCCACCACATGACTTGCGATGGGCAAACCCAACCAACTTAACTTAACCCAATGGCGTGCGGCCCATTCTGTGCTTCTGAAAGGGTATTAGTTAGTTAGTTACAGACAATACTGCAAATGGGTGGATGAAACTCGACACAAAGGGGCCCAGGCAAGGCTGCTAACTGCCGTTTGGGATAGCGAAAGGCTAATGAAATTTTCTTCTCTCGACCTGTGCCTCTCGATGACCTGTCATGAATAAACCCTTTACCCGCCAACGGTCCCATTTTGCGAACATGTGCACATTTGCGCACATAAATCTCTTTAAATTCATTGCAGTGCCTGGAACCCTTTCATGCGTTGGTTTAGGAATCTGTGAACTGGTGGAACCTGATTTTTGCGCAAGTACTCTAAATTTCTTTTTATTACGATTTTTGCAAAAAAAACTTGGTTATCCTGGTTTTTACGTTTTCTTGATTTCTTTCATGCTAATACAGATTTAAAATTACCGAAACCTTATATCCATTTAGAAATACATTTTATAATAGTCCAGCTTTGGAGTGAATTCACTGAATCATAAGTTTGGTTCCATTTTCTTAGCAAAAATAAAAAAAAGAAAACCCTGTTCCCAAATGGGAACGCTGGCGGCTAACGGTTGCATTCTTTACAGGTTTTTGACAGTTGCGCGCCTTTGGGCGCAGCAAGTTCAAACGTGTCGAGGTTGGTTGTGTAGCTATGCAAACGCGCCTGTGTGTCACCTGAGACAAAAATGATCAAAACTTCCCAGAAAGCGATGATAAAATGCCCTAGTTTGGGGGCCTGATTTTGATCAGCGGATATCTTCCGTCAGAAAATAATTACTGATCTGAAAGCGAAGCCATAGAAGATATTCCAAAGTGATGAGCCGAGAGAGGTTCAGAACTATAAATAAGTTGCTGCACATCGCAGACAATCATAATTTGGCCCCGTCAAAAACAGTAAAAAAGCTACCCTTGTTCAACATGCTTAGAGACCAGTGCCCTCAGCTTGGTATTTTCTGTGAAAGTTTCGGTGTCGACGAGGCAATGGTGCCTTGCCGCGGACTACATAGCGCCAAGCAATGTCTCAAGATCAAGCCCGCCAACGGCTATTCATAAAACTTTGAGATTTATCGTGGTAAAGATAACAAAAGAAAGACATCACTTGGGACCCATTTTGGCAATACCATGCTTGAACTAATAACTGATGCTAACTCGCACATTGGATTCGTAGCTATCTTTTGTTACCAGGTGTACATTTTTGGCAGATCTTGCGGAGAAAAACATCCGGGCATGCGGTACAATACGGGACAATCGTCCGGGCCGTTGTCCTCTCGAATTTTCTAAGCCGCAGTAAAGAAGAGACGGGGTGACAATGACTTCAGGTCCATTGGAACAGTGCTGTGCACGAAATGGAATGACAACTGCGTCGTAACTGTTACTAGCAACAACTATGAAGTCGATCCAGCCGTTCGGTACATCAAGGGAAAAGGAGGGTGAAAACGAAAATAAAATAACTGAGTCTCAGCCTAACCTTGTCAGAATGTACGACGCCGGTATGGGTGGTGTGGACATCAGCGACCATTTGCAGCCTGCATATAGACCGAAGATTCGGTCTTAGAAATAGTGGTAGGACCTTTCCACGCATGCTCTGAACCTGTCTGTGGTGGCTGCTGACAAATCCATGGAGCTGTCAATGCAGGCTCAAAAATGAATCATTTGCACTTGAGAAAGAAGTGACGCATCACTTGTAGCGCGGCAGAGTGACAGAGCAGCTCGGGCAGGTCCATCTGCAACACCGACGCGATCAGTTCGGTGTGATGAGGCAAATCACGTTCTAGAATAATATGCAGCTAGGGACGGTGTGTCACATGCCAAAAAATAGAGGATAAGCTGCTCGAAATGCGGTAAAAATCTTCACAAAACATGGACTGATGCGTGCCACACAAAGTAAGCACCCGTAAAAAACAGTTTCATAAACAATTCTTTAATCAATATCTTCACATTTTCCTTCTTTTTATATGCTTGTTTGAATGTGTTCGTAACACTAATGGGCATTTGGGTTGTATTTTCGTTCATTCCTCAAGTCTAGCGAATGTCATTTTCTCAAATCAAGCATGCTACCTCAATAAACCGGTTTTTTATATTCCTGTATGTTTAGGGCCCCAACGCGCCAAAGTTCCCATTTTGGGAATATATCAAAAATCTATGATACGATTAACATTTTTGGAAATGGGTTGAAATATATACTTATGAGGTCAAATGAAGCTTCTATTTCAAATTTCATGAAATTCTGTCATCTAATGACAGAGCCGCATTAAAAGGGTTAAAATTCACTTCTCATGAAACGCAACAAAAAGTCTAAGAAGCTTTGAAGTATTGTGTTAACTGACATAAGTATCTGCATTCTCAAGAAATTCATGCGTACTGCGTATTTTTAAAAACAGTTTAGTGTCAACAAAATAATCACATGTGTTTTGTAAGAATATACTTTGATGTTGCTCAAAAAAAATGTATCGGTGTCGGTGAAGTAACCGTGATTTTTAGGTATCGGTACCGGCCAATTGCCAGGTATCGATGTCGTCAGCAAAAGTGGTATCGGTACACGCCTAGTGCTAAGTCCCTTCTAAACGAGCAATACTCTGTACAGAGGAGCCAAATGCTCATCGGAGGCGGCCATCTACGACGGTGTGGCGCAAACCAACGGTAACAACCTACTCCGTCACATCTGCGGGCCTGTGACTCGCGAGCCCAAGGATGCCAATGACCACTTCCTGCAGCCTGAACTGTTCACGTCTTCCGGCAACTTGATGGAGGTCCACCTCAAGTTTGGTGCCGGCACGGAGCCGCACCGACAGTTTCTGGCGGGGGCTTACCAGTTCCATAACTGTAAGTAGTCACTATTGGGCCAGGGGCATGGTGGCGGAAACGTGATCCAAATCGCAGCTTTCCCAAAAAAAAAACATTGTACTTGTTTACACTACGAACGTTATTTTTGTTCAATCCCTTAGCATTCATAATTGCATCTCAAGCTGTTGTCCGTTTTCCTTTAAAGAAGACGTGCCCCTTCAAATTGTGTACATTTTCCTTTTTCGCCGCATTAAAGTTCTTATTTGTGTTAATATTGCGCCACCGTACTTCAGTATGGTTTCACTGCGTCAAATTACTCTTGCCGAAGATACCGCTCACATTGTGAGCTATCCGCACTGTATC
>LQNS02278159.1:27508237-27518306 GCA_001587735.2 Parhyale hawaiensis
ACACGCTTTCCCACTACCTAAGGACCCTTTCTCAGCAAAAAAAAATTGACAACTGTGACCAAAATCGTTGGGTGGATCCCCTGAAATTTGGTCAATTTTGAGCCACCCACTTGATGAGCCGAGCTATGCAGCGAAACTCTCGTCGTGGGTAACAATATTTCAACTGCTTCTCATTGATTTCTGCAATAAGTTTATACCATTTCTAGAAAATATCTTGGTATCGGAAGTCATGGCAAGTTGAGTCATTATGTGCAGCAGGCGGCTAAACTGCAAATGTNCTATGCAGCGAAACTCTCGTCGTAGGTAACAATATTTCAACTGCTTCTCATTGATTTCTGCAATAAGTTTATACCATTTCTAGAAAATATCTTGGTATCGGAAGTCATGGCAAGTTGAGTCATTATGTGCAGCAGGCGGCAAAACTGCAAATGTTTAATGTATATGCTGCATATTGGAGAGCTTTTACGATCTCGAGAGGCCTATACCATCGTTTTCTAGAAACAGCAGGCCCCACCAACTCTGCGACGATGCGCCAGATCTCAAGGCGCAACACTATCCAGCATGAACGCACATCGACGAACCACTCTGTCAAGCAAGCTCAGATGACAATCAGCAGCAGAACCCTAGACTAAGGAGCAGTGTTCCAGAAATGAGAGGACATAGCAATTAAGGCAGCATCGTGTCACGTGGCAAACGACCGATTTTCTGCGATGCTCGTGAGGCAACCGAGAAAATGTGGGGCTCAAACGTCAACTTTGGAACAAAATTGACACCAAGATTACCAAGTCATTCACAACAGGAAGTGACACACCATCCAGTATGAGTGCGGGGAAAGCAGGTCTCACTATACGTAACCTTGACACGAGCATGATCTTAATCCGCCATGAATGAATCACTTCCCAATCACGCTGAATGGATTCTGAAACCACCAACCTATTACTAACGAAAACATTAACACGGGACACGGGATGTCTAGTCTTTCTTACAATTCCGCTTGTCCCTGTGTTAGTTCGTAAGTACGACCTAGACGCTTACATCAGAATTAGAGAGGGGAACATTACGGCATCTTTGAGGTATCCTTGATACGACCTGGGAAGGGATCAATAGGAGAAGGAGTCAAGTTCAATATTAAGCTGCTGTTGCTGCCCGCAGGCCCAAGGTCGATGATTCGCTGCCTGCTTGCATTTTTCACCCTTCGTAAGCATGATATGGGGTCGAGGGCATCATAATTGAGGAATAATGCTTTTGTTCTGTAGAATTCCCACAGGTTCCTTCAGTATCAAAATTAAGATAACACTGGTCTGAGGTATCACTGAAGAACAGTGATTTGGCATGCAGAATTTCCAACGGGTGTAGCTAGTCAGTATAGTTTGTTTTATTGCTCAATGAAACATCCAGAGTTAAACCAAGCTTCTCTCTTTCATTACCAATTCTAATTTTACAGAACTGAACTGTAAAGCTCAGGTTCAACTTTATATTATCAAATATTTGTGTCTTGGTTATGCCAGTAGTTTCTGGTATCATATCACTGGTATACATCTAAGATATCTATTTGGCCATATTCATATTCTAAAGATTTCTCTTGAATTGCCTTTTACATTTGAAGCGATTATATATTTATTTATCGTACAGTGGGAGATGCACGACTTTTTCCCGTTTTTTTTTCAGATATTACTACATTTTTACTTCAGAAAAAAATCGTTTGGAATTAATGAAAATTAATTTTTTAGTGCTTTATTGGTTTTTAATGTCTGCTAAGTTTTTTTACGGTAACATTGCAAAAGCCTCCGAAATCAGCTTTTCCATTGTAATTCTCATACGATTCGAGATTAATTATTTTTCTTAAATATTTTTTTAATTGAAATGATGGATTTCTTGAATTTTTTAGATGACATATGAATATTACGTTGGTAAAACATATTTTTTATTGCCTTAATTTTATGTAAAATCTTTATCCAAAGGAACGTCTTTTTTTTGCAATTTATGACTAACTGACTTTATATGATTTTCGTCATCTTTTGTATTATAAGAGTTTTTTTTCAAAGAAGTTTGATTTTTTTAATGTAAAGTAGGTACATTGTATATACGGTTTTTGTTACCTCCCATTTTTATAAGATAATATGAAAGAAACGAGTTTTTATTGACTGTTTGTAACTTATATTATACGATTTTTGAAACCTTCCGTTTTAATTAGATTATTTTTCAATGAGGCGTCTTTTTCCATTTTATATATAGCTAAACATTGATTAAGAAATAGCGTAAATGTGTTGATGCTATTGAGGAATATAATGAAATTCTTTTTTAATAAAATTTTATTGAATTCTATAATTCTTTTAACCAATCTTAAAAAAAACTTTTTAAAAGTTTTAGAAAAATACTAGACGGCCCGTGACCCGTTACGTCACCGTCCCTATCTCATTTGCTTTCGAAAAAACAGGTGTTATTCAGATGGTCATAGACCACACGTTTCTTGACCGTCCATTCCTACTCGTACTGGTGACTGCCACGAGTTTCATTGCGTCTTAAAGGAATTTTGAACAACCTGTCTGTAAGCAAGAGGACGCAGTTCAGTTGTATTTGCCGTATCACCTTTAAGCTTAATGCATACGTTCATGGCACCGAGCTAAGGTTCAACTTCCGTATCACGGATACAATCGAATTAAATCTTTAACCTTTAAATGTTTTCTATTTAAAAGCGAACACGAAACAAATAAGTAAACAAGTAAATAAAGAGAGAAGTAAATAAATACGGTTCACAGACTTTTAGTATAATATAGATAGATTTTGTTTTAAAAGTAATAGTTTTGGGAATTTTGTTACTGTTTCAAATTAGTCTTAAAAACTGTCTATGAAGCAAGGTAAAGTATGCTTATAAGTGCTTTTCGGCAAAGGCATTTAGGAATGATATTATTGTAATATTCATTTTCAAATGATAGTGAACATATTTTGTCCTGATTTTGGTGTGTAACCAAAATCAGCATTTGAAATGAATCTCCACTTGTATGTGATCCTTACTCAACGCATATCTCTTTGACACCGAAGCCGTCACACATTACCTATATTCTGACGCTCTGTCTCTTCCTCTCTCTCTCTCTCCTTTGCCGCCCTGCTCACCAGCTCACCTAGCTGGCACGAAGAAGCCCAACAGCGCCTGTGATGTGATGTTCTACGGAGCGAGCAGCGCCAAGCATGGCCTCATAGCCCAGCCCGGGGCTTCTCTTCTCTGGAACATGGAAGGTCCACTTTCGTGCAGTTTCCTGATGGTGCCTGCAGTGAACCAGTCTCTTACGTTGCGCGTGAGTGTTGTCAGGGACGGTATTATCATTCTTAACGTCTGAAATGGCTTAATGATATTTTCTCGGTGGCGCTGACTCGAGTCGAGTCAACCTCACTGCCGTCACTGACTATCATTTACTGCCCCGCAGCAGCTCTGTTTTTTCCTTAGGGTAGGCTGCATCTACGCGATCAATCATTGCATCAAACACGAGCACGGGGATGAGCACGAAGATCATCGGACAGAAACAAATACAGTTCTCTTGTACGTTCAGACGGCACGGAACGAGGAGCTCCGAACAATTCAAGGCCATGACGGTCTAACACCTCTCTCACAACTTAATTTAGGCAATTGTCATTCCACACAAAAGTTCTTTCGACAATAATTCACACAAAACAATAATAACAACAGCACTGGGTAGCCAACTAGTCATCATCGGTGACACCCGATCATCGCAACTAATGGTTCCACGCTTTCAAAAACTATGACAATAATATTGTTTAAATCATTAAATGGGAACCAAAAACAGAAAGCTAAACTTGTATACCAATTGTTCCCGCCTATTTTACTATATCATGTGCAGCAGCTCATTGGCGGGTTAACACAAATTTTAGTATCGAAAGGTAGAGCTCATAATTCACTGGCTGGCAGCTCACACGCGAGTAGTGGCAGGCAATGGAGATTCAATAATTGGCTTTCTATTGAGATTTGAATAAGTACAAAAGCAGTTTGCTTTGAACTGTAACTCTTGCTCTGTTGTGGCTTTACGTCCTAAAAATAGAAGTAACAGATGTAATCTAGACGAAAAACTGCTGATATTTACCGTGATAGGTCTTTTCACCGTCAGTTATTTTGCCGTCAGTTATTTTGCCGTCAGTCAATTCGCCGTGATGTACCATAAATGTCTGGATATTACATAATGTCACAGTAACTTAAAATGCAATGATGCACAACGTCACCGATCTTTGTCATTAACTAAACAAGAAATGATGAAAAAATATAATCTAATGTAAATGAATAACAAATTCCAAGTCTATTTATTTACTTCACAAATTAAGAATCACTCACTGGAACTTAAAATATAATAATTCCCATAAAACTTGCACATCTCTGTCATTTACTAACACATGACCGAGTTACTAAAATAACTAAGATTTTGTCAATTGGCAGTCCACTTGAATGTCACTCGAATGTCGTTACTTAGGCTGGTGTTACCACTTCTGTTCCTTCCTTGGCATGGCTTTTAGATAGATTCTTACTTAGGCTGTTGTTGCTTTGTTTTGTTCTTATTTACGTCTCTTAGTGGGTTATAGTGAGTGCTTTCGTCCCTAACTTTATTTCAACAATTCCATATATGTTTTTTTCTTTATTTTACAGCAATGATGATGGATATATTATGTTCCGAATCGCTTGCGCTCTGGGCTACATAGTAAACATGTTTTTTTATATGCAAATTAGATTAGATTAGATAGGCGGCAGTATACGAACCAATTGGCCCATTCCCAAAAGACACCGGAACTTACGCCCCGGCCCTCTATGAGCTATTACCACGTGGTGCTCCTTTTATTCAAAAAATTGTTTCAATTTATCGACAACTTAAATATTGATGTTCACTTTCATGCTCAATACGCCTTGAAAATTCTATGCACAAGGTAAATTGAGTCTAAGTCGTCCGGCTGGATCGGTTTCAATTAACTGGCGGGCAATGCGAAGCCTCTGCCGACCGACCCAATGTTGACGATAGTTTGGTCAATTATGAAATTTTAATCCAAACGTATTCCTCTTCATATTTGTTTGGCACATTTTAGTTATTTTCAGTCACTCGGTTATATTTTAGTAAATGACTAAGATGTGCAATTTTCACGTGAATTATGGTATTTCAAGTTCCAATATGTGATTATTAACTTTATTTCATTTTTTCCGTAAATGGCTGAATTTGGCATTTTGGTAAAGCATAATTTTCAGTTTGATTTTTTTTCTATTATTTCAAGTGTAGTAAATGACTAAGCTCGGTAATTTGGTGCATTATTACATTTTAGGTTATTGTATTTTCAATTTATTCCATCTTTTATTTTTATTATCCTTCCATTTCTTGGGAAGTTCTACTCCTGAAGCTGAAATATTTCATCATAATAATTGTAGAATATTAGGTTCGGCGCGGTTAGGTGTAATTTATATGTTACCACAACATCACGGCGAAATGNGAAAGTTCAAGAAAAAATTTCCCAGGATTATTGATGATAGACAGCACAATAGACTCCAAAATAGTTAAATACTTTTATTATGGATGCCATTTACTTCAGTATCAGTGCCCATAGCTCCATAGGGAATGCATGGTCAATGACGGATACAGGGGTGGCATTCATGGCATTTGCCTCCTCCACAGGATTTTTTTGCTGAAGGGCATTCGATACAACGAAAGTGCCCCCTCACGAAATGATACTGGATATTTTTGAAGAACTGGTACATGAAAGAAAGTGTTTGATTGTGATTTAAAATAAGATATTTTAACATGAATATTGGTTGCTGATTACATTTTCTTAACCATTTCCTATTTTCTCAGCATTCTCTGTGAAAAAAAATGCATTCATCTGATGAGAGATGCCACATATTAACACTTTAGGTTGTAGCAACCTGAAGCCAGAAGGCGGCAGGAGTACGTAATATAATTTACGATGATTCTTCATCAGCAAATACTGTGTCTACCATAAACCTGATGTTTTTTCGTGTACTGTATGTGGTGGATGGTACTTGGTGTAATTTTGAATGACTTTTTTTCACAGTGATGCTATAGCATTTGGAGAGCGTTTTGCCAAAGTATGTTGTCAGTTTGCTAGTTTATGGTCACCAATTTTCCTCTGGGTCATCGTTCTGGAATTGGACATAAAATTTAGTCAGAGATAATATTAAGACGAATGTAATGCAAGCTAGTGCGCTCATAACAAGTAAAAGGTGTTTCTTGGTAGAAACTCTTAAAGGACAACAGGCGGGGTTGGACTCCATTTTCCCTATATCTTTAACTACGTGTCAAAGATCGCCTGTGTTATTTTCGTTTGTGATTATACATTTGTTACTTATGAGCCTTGGAAGCTGTATGGCCACTGTAAGGCCCAGATGAATACGATTACTTTAGTTGATTAATTATGAAAACAAAATGAAAACCATATTTATACTCAAGCCACAAGAAAAAATATGTCGGCAACTCATGAATGCCAAAAGTCACATGCTTGCTTTGTTGAGCGTGTTCAAGTACTGGTCGTATCTGTGACGCAAAAGACTGTTTCTAAAATGGCATAGGAATCGGTTATTTCAGACTACTACGGCTGTAGAAGGTAGTGAAATATTCAAAGATATGGCATAGATTTGCTGCCCATGATAACTCAGACAAACCAAACTAAACTTTACGCAAATTGCTCAGGTATAGAGCAATTCAAATGTTAAAGCTTCGTTCCCAGGTCTGTTGGGGTTTGGAATTCATTGCCGGTGTCAGCTTTCGGGCGTGTCGGCCTGCAGGCGTTTAAGTGAACAGTTACTGGCTTTTTGTTTGATTTCTTTTAGCAGCATTGTGGGCTTCCCAGTGTTGCAAAGTGCTTCTTTTGGATTAAGCTACCTGTCCATGGGGGCCAGAGCGTGAAGTTTTGATACCATATTCTATAAGACAAAAAAAAAAAATCGTGGATCTTCATTGCCTCCAGAAATGAACTGCCTAGCCCAAACAACCTGATATTTCTTTATTCAGTAGAGTTAGGAAAAATCTTATATACATCGTTTACCGCATGCCCACTTGCCTAGGATTGAAAGGAACACCAACGTAGCTCTTATAATTGTTAATCTGCCGAAAAAAAATACTTAATTTTGCCTAGGAGTCGCTTTAGACGGTGACGACGTCTATGTTATTCGACATCGGGCAAGTAGAAGTAGAAGTTTTACTACCGCTGATCACAATGTCTATATCGCGCCGAACTATTCCTGTGATTTAACCCTTTGCCTCCTGACGGCATCATCAGATGCCAGTCTCTATTTTTCCCCATACAAAAGCTATGGATCATGTAAATTACCCAAGACACTGACGGCATCTGTAGTAGCCGATGCAAAAAATACTGTTTTTGCAAGTAAAACTAAATTTTTTCTCAAATATGTGTTTAACTAACCTATTTTTCATAAATTTAACCAAAAAAAAAAGTGAAAAAAACGTTATCTGAATTTCAGGAGGCAAAGGGTTAACACAGTCTCATGCGCCACTAGGGTACGTTTTAAATTATCAATGATTTTTGCCTCGGCTTTTCTGCTGGTAGGTGTCAGAATGGTCAATGCGCTACTGACAGGAAAAAGACGCGAGTTGTGCATCTCCAACCCCCGGGCACGGCTGAACGCTGTCGCTCAGCTACGCCGCACAGGGGAAGGAAACGAAATACAAGAAGGTAGGAGTCTAGTGGGAATAAGTCGGCCACGATCAGCCGCCCACCTCCCCAAACAGAAGGTGAAGTGTTCGTAGCCTACCTAACTTTACAAAACTAACCTCGTCAGCAGGAACTGCCAAAATCGACACACCCGAAATTGAAAAAAATAGGTGGTTAGGAAAACCAGACCTACCCTCACCTAACCTACCCGAAGTTCTACAGGGTTCTTTTCCAACATACCCGAAATTAGTTCGGGTTTTCCGACAATACGGCCTAAAAGGTGGGGTCATTGGGTACGTGTCATTTTTTGGTTAGCATGACCGTTTCCTGCGGAAAAGGCACTCGGGACCCTTGGGTGTGCGAGGCCCAAATATACTGTAGCCGGGAAAGAGCCCGCCAGAGTAGGCTATACTCCTGAGGGCTCGACATCGGGCGACGTCACATTTATATAACAACGCAGTGCACATGACTACTGCGGCAATATAATCATCTATGAGGGATTCAGACAAACTGGTTTTGACATATGCGTCATTTATAAATAAAACAATTGACTTGATTGAGTGTGAGTCAGCTGTGAAACTCTCGTTAATTTCATAATTACCTCCGCCAAAGATGTTCCGTTCGTCTTTATGTTTTGGTCGTTTCTTTGACTATTTGTCACAAAGATAACTCAAAAAGTTATAGACAGATCTTTACAGGAATTGTTACGCATGCTAGAAAGAACAGATGACTAACTTTAGTTTTTTGTAAAATAACTCAAAAAGTCATGGACGGATTTTTATGAAATCTGCACAGATTGTTGGGAATATTACGAAAAACAAATGGCCAACTTTTTGTAGTGATATTTCGGTTCATTTTTTTTTTTTTTTTTTTTTGCTTGGCTTTGATGTTATATTTGTCGGCAACAGAACTCAAAAAGTTATGAACGCATCTTTATGAAATATGCAAAAATCGTAATAAATGCTGAAGAGCACCATGGAATGATGTAAATTTCAGGACATATTGAAGTTTTTTGTTACCACTGCTTTGATCGGCAGAGGTAGGAATGCGTTCTCACAATGTTCTAGTTAAATTTATTATCAAAATTTGGTGGTGGTGATAGAAAAGAAATCCTAGTTTCAGAACCAATTTGAATTTTTTCGTTACCATCGCTTTTATTGGTGGAGGAATGCGTTCTCACAATACTCTTGTACATTTACTTATTATTTTAGTGGTTGCCCTGGTAAGATTTACTTTCTTTTATTCTAAAACAGTTTGTTATCCTTACTCAGTTACGTGTTACTCTCAGTATTTTCAGGAAACGCTTACTATGACTGTTATTTTCCGAAGCGTCTATAATTAACAATAATTGTGCCCATGTTGGTTTTTTTTTCATTATGAGAAATACATTCCTCACTGGGTCAAACTCTTTCAAGAATCGTTCATTGATATACAATGCAATGATTTTCTTTCAAAATTATAGATAGGTACTTTTTTAAAGAGACTTCTCCCTAAACAGTGTCGGCACCAGGTACTTTTCGTTAGGGGGAGGCTTGGAAGACGGCTGTACTACATAAAATATGGAGGGACTTCACAAAATATACAAATATGTATGATGGCTAAATGGTAACAATATTGAAGGGCCAAATGTCGCGAGCTTGACTCAATGGAGGGGGGGGGTGGAGGGGGTGCCCAACTGAAAATTGGGGTAGCTTGGCTTTATATGGGCCGGGGGAGGGAGGGGGGGGCTCGAATTGGGGAGGGAGCATGGCACCGAGGCGAATGCCCCCTCCCCCACGAGAAGGGGCTAGATCCGCCAGTGTGCACGTCACCGATCTTAGTCATTAACTAAACATGAAATGATGAAAAAATATTATCTAACTAATGTAAATGAATAACAAATTCCAAGTCTAGTTATTTACTACACAAATTAAGAATCACTTACTGGAACTTAAAATATAATAATTTCCATAAAATTTGGACATCTTGGTCATTTACTAAGACATGGCCGAGTTACTAAAATGACTGAGATTTTGTCAATCGACAGTCCACTCGAATATCGTTACTTAGGCTGGTATTACCACTTCTGTTCCTTCCTTGGCATGGCTTTTAGATAGATTCTTACTTAGGCTGTTGTTGCTTTGTTTTGTTCTTATTTACGTCTCTTAGTGGGTTACAGTGAGTGTTTTCGTCCCTAACTTTATTTCAACAATTCCATATATGTTTTTTTTCTTTATTTTACAGCATTGATGATGGATATATTATGTTCCGAATCGCTTGCGCTATGGGCTCCTTAAGGCGTCTTTTTGTGGCCACGCTCCTGATCAGAATCACCGTGATCATGATCATCGTGATCACTGAAAAGCACAAGAACGGTCAACGATTTTGTAAACAAACCAGAGACGCCATGTCAATT
>LQNS02278160.1:113983-129636 GCA_001587735.2 Parhyale hawaiensis
TCACGCACGGGTCCACTAGTACATATAAAATATACTCTCTGGAACTTTGAAGTAGAGATACTAAAGAAGTAGTACAATTTGTGACAGAAACTCATGTTTAATACATGCATTTTCACCCTATGTATGATAAAAAGAAAATTCAAAACTTAAGATTGACATATTACTCTATGAGACTTTGAGGTACCTAGGTGCGCGTTGTACGTGGGGTTACAAGCCTAATTGAAATTCGTGATTGCGATTTTGTTTAACGATTTTAGTCCATCTGCCATAAAAATGACAAAATTTAAAACTAAAACTAGAGCACTCTGAGAGCGCATACTTCCGTCAAGCGAGGCAACGGTAGCAAAACATTCAAACTGGCTTTGAAACCATAATTTTCTTTGTATAAACTCCAAAATCTAATCATTTGTGCCTTTTAATAGTAATAACAGCTTGTGCAATTTTCTTGAAGATCCGGTCATAACTTTTTGAGTTATACTGCTAGCAAACGTTATGACAAACATGAGTCAAACATACAATCGAACCAATGGATCTGCACCAAAAGTTTAATCATTTATGTCTTTTAACATTACTAACAACTCTTATAAATTTCATAAAGATCCATTCATTAGTTTTTGAGTTATTGTGCTAACAAGCATAGAATTAAAAACAATGACAAACGAACGAATGAACAAACGGATCGTTACAAAATTTGGTCATCTCCTCTTCGTAATATACCTAATAACTCATTTGAATTTCATAAGATTACGCTTAAAACTTTTTGAGTCAAGGTATTGAGAAAAATGAGGCAGAAAACAAACAAACGGATGGACGTATCTTCACGAAAAGTTGATCATCTGTTCCTCCTAACATACCTAACAATCCCTGTAAATTTCGTTCAAATCTGTTCCTAACTTTTTGAGTTTTCTTGGTAATAGACAGACAGAGAGACAGACAAACACGACGAAAACATAACCTCTTTGGCGGAGGTAACTAGACATGCTACAGTTTGAAATGCGGTGTGCGTTTTCCAAGGTATGACATTTCATGTCCGTTATATGATACCCGTCACGAAGTTTAGAAATGAAATAAAATGGACGCATTACAGTTTGAACTAGGGCACTCTTGAGAAAGAAAGAAAGAAAAATCAGGTATATTCTCATATGGATGCTGTGTCCAACGCTAACTTGGGAATTATTATTATATTCCAGGTTTTACCACCGCACTCGATCATGTCATGCGACGTGATCCAAGAAGTGAAACTTAGTTCATTAAGTCGTATCGGTATAGGAATATTTTATCTCGATATTTCTGCCGGTAAATCTGAGTTGGCCTAGGGCGCTACAACAGGCGGGAGATAGAGGTGTTTTAGACCTTGATATAACAATGGACTTGGTCTTGCAAGGGTTAACCGTAATACCTCACAGGAAACACCATTCTGATATCAACTCCAAGTCCCTATTCAGGGAAACATAAATTGTTGGCCAATTGGGAAGCGTAAGCACCAAGGCCATCAAGATAGTCATCGGCGTAACTGAGCCAGAGGTTGGAGACGATGGAGCTCAGATTCCAGTCTCAACACGCTTCCCTGTGGAACACCAAACACCACAGTAGTAACTCTACTGCAGTTGCTATCCGGCACAACTTTCTGCTTGAGAGGAAATCAACAATGATACGCAGAAAACAACCGCCGACAACATAAATTGCAATTACCGAATAATTCCTTTGTGAGACGCCCTGTCAGATGCTTCACTGAAGTCAGTCTCTACAAAGCACAGCTCTTTGCAGCCTAAGCGCACTTTGAGCTCTGCAAACTACGTCAAGGATGTCATCACACGCTTGGGCATGTAGTCTGCCTGGTAGCAAGTCGTCCTCGAGATGCCGCCCAAGTCCTCGTACTACATAATAGTCTCTCAAATACTTTTAAGACAACACGTGTCATCGAAATTGAACGGAGATCAGAAGCCTATGCAGATTAGTGGCTCTCAGAAATGGCACCAAGTCGGAGTAAATTTAAGCTGCAGGAAAGTAGCTGTTTCCTTCACTAAACGTCGAAACCCACGGCTGAGTTTCTGGGCAAGAACTCCCACCTACTCCCTAGAAATGGGGAAAAACCAAAGGTTCCACTCTAACATGAGGGTATAATTATTTAGAAGTGAGGGATATCACATCTCTAGATTAAAAGGCAAGCGCTGTAAGCATCGGTCGTCTGGCACACGATGCTGGCAGAGTGATACATCCTTCGCCTGCTTCGAGTCAACGTGAGCAGTAAGAAGTTTAGCCTTCTCTCTCTTATGAAAGATAATCAATCCTCTTTCCTTACCCACACAACGTTGGAATGGCGGCATCTACACCAAATCCGGACTGCTTTAATTAAGGTCCTCACCAAGTATGTCAGCAAGAAGATAAAGCCGGCTGCTCATGAAAGCGAAAAAAGAAGTTCGCTTTGCCTGCTCACCGAACAGTAGGGAGCTTTTGCCATGATCTGCGGACCTCACCAATGGAGGTATAATGAAAGAATGTAGCAATAGCTTCGGACATCGGAAGCTGAACTTTCCGGCACGGTTGACTCGCCAATTGGAGCGAATGCCCAGGAGTCTGTGAATGGTGGGAAGAATAGCTGCGAGCTTATGATTTGCGGGAAGAGGCAGCAATCGGAGAAAAAAATAAAAACATCCCTAGCCATTATGCCAAAACATGCCTGTGCTATCTCCTATTTCACCTCGTTGGCCTCACCTTGCCTACTCTCTGCTTGGCGTTTATAAGCCGCTCAACAGTCGATATCACACAATAGCTCGTCTCCACTACGACGGAAACCCCTCGCCCACGGAACAAGTCTATCATTATTATTATTATTAAAACTTCACAACCGGGCCAATACAGATAGGTAGTACAACCCAAATGAAGCACTTTGCAACACAGGGAAGCCCGAAACGCGACTAAAAAATTCAACAAAAAGCCATTAACGACTAACATAAACGCCTGCAGGCTGACACGACAGAAAGCAGATGCCGGCAATGAATTCCAAACCCCAACAGAACAGGGCACCGACTGAACTGAATTCTGCTTCTAACACTTTGCAAAGTGAAAGAGTGCGCATCAACCGCAGCACGAGTAATCCTCCTTGAGACCTTGAGGGCCGACACAGAAGACTGCAACCAATGTCTTTCATGGTCGTAAACCTTATAACACATACTGAATCTGGCCACCTTTCTCCTATAGGATAGATTCACCAGATCATTTCCTGTGCACAGCCTGCTGGCTGAACTGGCAAGTCGGTCCAGCAGACTCAAGTGACTGTCAGCAGCTGAAGTCCAGACCGGTGAGCAATACTCCAACACAGGCAGTAAGAATGCAAAAAAAAAAACAACGGACAACTTCACTGTCACCAGACACAAAATTTATCTTACGCAAGAGCCTAATCTTACTGGAAGCACGTGACACCAGTCGCCTAATATACAGCTCAAAGATAAGGTTCTTATCAAAGAGAACACCGAGAATCTCCAAGGAGTTAGACTCCTGAAGCAAAGTGTCATCTATCTTTAGATATTAATGCTGCGGTAAAGGTGTCCGAAACAGACTGACATCATAGACTTGGTTTTACTGGCATTCAGCTTCATGCTCCAGGCCGAGCACCAAAGACTAATGTGCAACCGATCCCTAGTAAGCCGCCTTGATTTCCTGGATTCCTGGATGATGTTCGGGCCCCCAGGTCCGGGGTCGCGCTGATGCACCGGCCGATCTTCAGTTCAGCGCAGCGCTGCTAGATTACTTGGTGCACAAGCTGATCCAGCAGACTGTTGCCCTCTGCAGCCAGGGGTAGTGTGGCAGCGGGGGCTGAGCTGGAACTCCGACCAGGAACGCATCCAACTTCTTCGTAAGCATCGGCAACGTCCCACGGAAAGTCCTGAGTTGATTAGGGAGGCAGTTGAATAGTTTGGGTCCCATCACCGAGAAAGTGCATTCACTAATCGCTCGCAGGGACTCGATTGCTCGGTGACGGTATCACGCAGAGCGTTCCCAGGCGAGTGTGCTCTTTCGTGCATATTCTCGGGTGATCACTTGAATTTGGCACAATACTCATTAGTTTTTTCCATGTGTATATTATGATGTATCTCTCTCTGCGAAGTTGTATAGAGTGCAGAGACAAAAACTGAAGCCTCTCCCAGTAACTCAGGTGCTGCAGTCCAGCAATACTCGCCGTATATGATCTCTGGATGCCCTCTAGCGTTCTGATTTCATCCAGGGCCTTTGGGTTCCAGAGCTGGCAGCAGTATTCTGCTAGTAGCAAAATGAGCTCCTTATATAGGGTCAGCATCGGCACAGCGTCCCGGGTGTGGAAGGACCTCCATATCCATCCCATCATGCGCCTACACTTGCACTCTACAGCATCCACATGCTCTCTGAAAGATTCTTCGTCGTCGACAATGACTCCCAGATCTCTAACAGTAGTTTTGCGCTCTATTACAAGGTCACCCGCTGTAGTGTAGTTAAAATCCCTATCTGGATGACGACCATACTGCAGCAATTCAAATTTTGCGTCGTTGAACTTCATGTTGTCCAGTGCCCACTGATAGATCCTGTTTAGGTCACTCTGAAGCTCCAAGCAATGTCGCCCCTCAGAGATGGTCATCAGCAGTCTAGTAAAAAAAATGAAGCTCTGGCATAAATCAATCGCCTATCCATATCCGACACGTGGTCAAGAACAGCAACGGACCCGATATAGACCCCAGGTGTACCCCGCGGATCACCCGCGACTCTCCAGAGGTCCATCCGTCAATGGCAACGAACTGTATTGTCTTCTATTGGTGAGGAAGCCCTGGATACACCTCAGCAGACAGCCGCCCACTCCGCAAGATCGCCGTCCATATCCTTGACCAAATCAGGATTCAAACAGTATGGTCCCGGGAAAGGATCGCGGCTTGACTTCTGACTAGGTCCCAATTACGGCGGCACTTGAAATATACGAGGCACGGCATCTAGTACAGCCACAGTTACATCAGCCACAGAAAAAGTTACATCAGACGAGTATTACGTGCCGTTGTAGAATAGTCAAGTCATGCTGAAATATCAGCCAATAGCGCAACTCGTTTCAAACNTATACGAGGCACGGCATCTAGTACAGCCACAGTTACATCAGCCACAGAAAAAGTTACATCAGACGAGTATTACGTGCCGTTGTAGAATAGTCAAGTCATGCTGAAATATCAGCCAATCGCGCAACTCGTTTCAAACGCACATAACTTGGATTACTGTCTGGAATGGTGGCGTGCGTACGACTGGAGAAGTACGCATTTTCAATTTTTTCATAACGCAACAGATGAATATGTAATGCAATAAAACTTCCAAATCCAATTTATATCACATAATGCTACTTCACGTTCTGTTTCATTAATAAAGAGTTGTGAATTAGAGTTTAAGTTGGAAGTTCCTTGGGTCTGATATAAATTTCTTTAGTAAGTGGGTTGTGGCTTCCTTTGTGCATTGCAGAGTAGTGGCATCGGAGTCAAGGCGATCGCTGATTGACTGAAAGTTGCCGCCCACATGTTTGCTTACATGACATAACTCTCTTTAGTAAATGAACTGTGGTACAGCTAAGCGGAGCTCTGACAAGTTCTCAAAGTGACAGACACAAGATAGTGATCATACCAGCCCACAGGAACACGTACAGGCACATAAAGGCAAAGTCAACTTGACCGTACCTCCAACTGGGGAACCCACACGCACTGGTTTGTGCAGTAGATATAGGCCAATAGGTCCGAGAGGAGTATATGACTAGAGCTTTGGCGCCAATGGCGGAAGGCTCCAGGTTCCAATCTGCGCCCCCGACCCTCCCCATTAACTGCTGGCAATGATCAGTAAAGCGATAGCAATACGCAGAACGGTTGCTGACTGATCACGTCAATCTCCGCGAAGAACTTAGCTGGTAAGGAGGTTTGAACGTGCGGCCTTGACAGTCAATTTCAGAACCTTTAGTCTGCTGCTGCTACTGCGGGCACATCAGTGTTCACCAGGTCCAGAATGCCATCTTGTGTGTCGGTCCAAACATAATATAATTACGTATCTCCGACTCTGCCCCCTTTGCTTTAATTACTGGCCAGCTGTGACGTCAGCTGGAGACTAAAACGAGCCCGCCACTATGTCTCTATGTACGATTTTCGTTTTATTACTTGATTAGACGTTCTTTACTTATCACAACGCATAACCAGTTCAAATTAATGCTGCCTGTTTATTGAAAAAATCCTGTATAGCTCCCAATAGCTTGATAGCCCTGCAAGACAATTTTCTGGAGTCTACGAGATACATGGTTTTACAGTACATTTTAACGCAGCGTGTGAGAAAATTAAGTAACATTAAATATTTTATGGAATGAATTAGTTATTAATTTTCCTAGATTAGTAATTCATCAGTAAACGTTGTAACTTCCAATAAATTATAGTAATATTTTACTCTACTGTATATATAAACCACAGAGCGAAATAGGAAGGACTGTTGAAACAACTTTCGGCAGAAGAATGCAAATATATTCAATTTGAAAATTTGAATTGGTTAACCTAAACAGTTCTCTTTATATTTTTTGTAGTAAATGAAGGATACTACGTTGAACCTCACGTCAGAGCTTGTAAGGTGTAGTCACATGATAGCAGTATTTCACATATAAAACGCTAGATAAACTCGCTTGAGTAGAAATGTAACTTCTAGAGTTGGAAATATATACGCCATTTTCTGCATCAATAATTTATTACAGACCAATGGTATGCTATCTCAAGGAGGTTGCGATGGGAGGAGTGCACCCTCTCTATTGATCCTACGGGAGCGTTCCAAGTAAACATTTCCCTTGAACTGGCTGAGTGGCGATTCCGATCGGAGTGGCAGTGAATCACGCAGCATGTATAGATTAGATTAGATTATATTACATAGGCGGCAGTGGACGAACCAAGAGGCCCATTCCCAAAGAGACACCAGAACTTACGCCCCGTTCCTCTACGAGCTAATGCCATTATGCTAGTAGGATGTAGAGGACTGGGGAAGTGAGAGGAGAAAAAATGGAAGACGAAAGAAAAAAAGAAGGGGGAATAGAATCTCAGCCAAAGAGATGATCATGAATGCAAGCAAGCATGATCGATAGCCGCTGATATGCGGAGCTTAAAAATATACATGGGGCGGCAGTGAGAAAAAGTCGGCTTAAGATGGCCTGGGAAGCTTTGACCAGAAAAAGAGTCATGAGTTCCAAGGAGCCTCAATAGAGGAGGATTGAGCCCTGCAGCCCATTCACAGATTCACTAGTTAGTCAACCAGATCTTTTGTGGCCGTGAGATGCATTCATGAATCTCATTCGTAGAATTGACTGAGGCGCAGCGTGACTGAGCAGCAGACAAAGCGATGTACTGATATGCTATTGGTGCATACGGCGACTGGCTGCAGCCATTAATGACTCTTGAGCTTCCCAGACGACGCTTCTGGCTCCCTCCTCTCTATTGAAGCTCCTTGCTGAGTTCAGACTGTTATAGCCATTAACCGTCGACGAAATTTCTAGCGGATGGAGGTATGTAAATAAAACTTGTATCCTATATACCAACTTATGATGAAAGTAACAAAGTGAGCACTGTGACATCAAGCTTCAGACAAAATTTTCTTGCAAAAATATTGAGAAACTACCTGTCTGTACTTTCCCTAATTAATTTGTACTTGTCGCGGCCTTCGGCCCACTGCATGAGAGTAGTTCAGCCAGTTTAAGGGGTCCAAAACGCCAGCTTCCGTCACTTGACTCACCCAGGAGTGCACTCGCCTAAAGAGTGCTTAGGCTCTCTCCTCCTATTACAACCTCCTTCTGCTAGCTACAGCTGTTTCAGTTTAGGAGAGTTAGAGTAGTAGGCAGGTACAGCATTTGCACCCACGTTATATTAGGTGTCTCAAAAATACATATATGTTACATTTTCAATTGGCTGCTGTTTCAACACTATTGCAGCTAGGTTAACGAAACACGCATTAAACAAAAGAATAGATCCTATATGGGTTGGGAATGCATCTTATATGCGGAATCTGCTCTTTCGAATGAGATCCATTTCGTACTCCAATGGAAAAGGTAGCATTTTTAGACACCCAGTATAATTGTACAATACTGTGCAGATACTAAGGCATGAAGATATTAGTTTGATTATACCCTGAAATTGCTTCAGAGAATAAAATTTTATTGTTTTGCTGCCATTTGCCAAAATGTCGTAGCAAAGCCAATCTTTACCCACACTAGACGTAAAATATAACAAGAGCTGTAACCAATTTACTGCCAACATTTGCTGATTTATCATCTTTGAGCATAAATTTCTGTCTTCAAGATGTCTAACGAGGACCATTGTCGATTCTTCATTAAGTTTTGCGCAAAAAAGAAACAACACCAAAACAACCAATAATTGACTTTCTTGTTGATGTAATTTTTAATTAACTCGCAAAAACGGCACTAGCCGAGCTTGAGGTCTCCAGGCTGCATTTCAGAGAGATGCAACGAAGAGTGACAAGCTGGTCAAGCGATGTGGCCCAACCACCATCTGACGAGAGTCGGCAAGAATGCAAAACTCACGAGCAGCCAAACCGAGAGAGTGCGCGAGCAGCGCGACTATCCTTGCCAATCTACATGGTCAGAGTTAAAGTCGTAAACAAAGTAGAATACCGTAAGACGGTCAACCGCTTCAGTGCATCTCATGGCCTGCAAAAAAAAACAGTCATAATCCCTGTAATCTGCATCAGGGCTCATGAAAACAGAAGTAGTATAGAATTTTTACCTGGAGTATAAAACTCTGACTATAAGCCCATCGATCGTAGTTCAGCAAATCGAATTTTCTTCTTGTAGTTGTTATTGTTTGATAAGAGCAGTTATTCTATAGAAGCGTTTTTAGGCCTCTGGAGACGGCGGCGGACAACTGCAAATGTTTTATATGGATGCTGCATCTTGAAGATCATTTATCATCTCCAGAGGCCTAACAACGCTTTTACAGAATAACTGCTCTTATGAAACAATCCCAACTACAAGAATAAAATTCGATTTACTGAACTACGATGAGTCATTATTTGAGAATGCATCGCTAATGCGTTCAGACTGCAGCTTAGTGTGCTTCGTAATTATTTACCGTTGTGGGATTAAAATTGTCTTCGTTTGCAGCTGCGTTTCTACATTAACTTTTAGCCATTGTGTTGTTCGTCTTCGCCAATTGTGGGATTTGTAATTACTACAAAGTCTACCATACTGATTTGCCTACTATTAACTTCGACAGGTTGTTGACTGTTGCCCTCTGTACGTCTGTGTGGCCGTAAACCGTGCAGTAATTAATTAAATTGATGTCTACGCAGCGAACCATAAGTTAAGGTTGAGGAAACATTTGCTTCTTTTTAGACGTCATTTATACTTTTGGATAATCCGGTATCATAGTTACACCTCCCTGCCATATCCTCTCTAAATTTTGCAAAATTTTAAGAACTAAATTAACCAACTTTGGTCGTCCCACCTGATGAGCTGAAGAACAGCGAAACGCGGGTCGTGGGTACCAAAATTTCTTCAACTTCTTCTCTTCGAGTTCTACATGTATTTATGTCATTTCAAAAAAATAATACACACACACACATATATTATATATATATATACTTAAATTTTCAAAGAAAACATTATCCCCCCTCTCGCACTTCGTTTGCGGGTGATAATAATGTGACAGGCTAACTCATCGCTTGACCATTTTGATACTGTTCGGCGCCTCTCCTCATACGACTTTCAGGGGAGCGAAAAACATCGGTGTTGCACAAGTATAAATAGTATTCCTAATTAGTTCCTACCATAACTTCCGCTATAATGGGCTGGTGTTTGCTGTTTGGCTGTTTTGAACACGGAAAGAAAAACTTTTGCAGCTTCTTCGTTTTCCTAAAGATCCGGAGTAGCGAAATAAAGTGAATTTTGGCAGTAAAAGAGTATACACACTTTTTGCTGTCATCGGTAACATATACTGTACTCTAGACATTTTTTTTTTTGCCTAGCAAAATGTTAAACTACTACGTAGTAATTATAAGTAATTCACTTTTCCTCCCAATTTTTCCAAGTAATCACAAACAACATTTTCCAAGTAATCACAAACAACACTAATTTCTCCTAAAGAAGTGTTGAAAATTGCAATAACATGTCTCTTGTTAGGCTGTGAACGCTTGTCTATCAAAGTTAGCCCCAAAGTTACATTACTCTGCAAAAATTTGCAAGAAAATGGTATGAAGCGGCAATTTTTTACTGCGGAGTTCATTAGTCTGCAAAATAAAAGTGTGATGATTACGAAATAAGCCATATCAATATTTAGAAAGCCGTAGCGATGTTGTTTTAATTGATTTCTTCGTCTTTCGACCTATTTGTTTGACATTTTATTGCCTTAGTTCTAGCAAACAGCTTTCTGCATCGCACAGTAAACAGCTGTGGTCGTGCAGAAATCGTTACCCTTCTTTCTTCTTCAATGAAGCCACGCTCACTGTATTTAAAAAGCAACTAAAAGGCATGAACTAATTAATAAGGTTTGCTATCTATCTCTCCACCTTACTTCACTGCTGAAAAGGAGTGGGCGGGGCGATCTCTAATTTTGCGCATGTTAGCAGAATAACTCAAAAGGTTCTGAATTGATCTTATGAAATTTACGGGAGGTGTTAGAAATGATAGAAGATATAGATGATTAAATTTTGGTGCAGAGCGGTTGGTCCGTGTGTGTGACTTATATTTGTTATAATATTACCGTTACTTTGCTTGGCGGTGGCATGCGCTCTCAGAGCGCTCTAGTTTGTTATGAAACTGAGTGTGATGCATAAAATCCCTACTGATTTGGGCAGCGATATTAATCTTAACTTTTGTACACTTTATCAATCGAAGTTCTACAAACCTTTTACTGTCCGTATGGTAATTTGTTTATAATGATACTTTAGCTTCTGATAGTGAAACTTAATAGGATGTGAACGAAGCTTCCTTTTTTCCGTAGACAGTAATAAGCTATTTGCAATACACCTGACTACATTTTAAGATATTATTTGCTATTCGTTGAAGAATATTTAATGAAGTGCATTGGCAGATGTTTGCTCTGAAAATCGATGCGGTCCGCAAAACTTTAATTTTCGTCTTACGCAAACTTTGAATTGTTAAAACTGAGTTGCGTTAACCCCCATATGCGCTACTTGCGCCCACTAGTTGCGTGAGAAATAGTCCTATTCCTATCAAAGGTAATGTTAAATTCAAGCACTGAACAGATGTACTTGGTGTCCGTGTAGTGTGTCAACTTGGATGATGTTGTGTCATAAAACCGACTGCGTTGCATTACAATTTTCGGCCTATTGTGTCAGAATTTTAAGTTTATCTCTTGTGTTTGCTGCGCTGCTGAACGCGTAGCGTTAGAATTTCCCGCAAACTATGGCACTGAGTTCGTTTGTTCTTAATTACTGTAAACTTACATAGCGAATACGTTGTATGAAATTTTTTCGCCAATTATCTAGCGATAAATTCGTTGCTCTTGCTTTGTTCTTTCTTGTGAAGCTATACACTTGGTGTGAAAATTTCCCGTACTCTCTGTACAACGGTTATGATTACTTCATCTGAATGATGTGAAAGTGAACGCGATGTGTACCAAGTACCAACTATTCGTAAGTAGCAATGTTTTCTGCTTCTGTTGTAAGGCTGAATACTTGGTTTTAGAATTTTCTTTTGTGCATTGAGCAATTTTTATTTCAAAGGTCTTTATTATATTTCTGCAAGGGTTCTTTGTCCTGTCGTATTCCTAGGGCAGCTAAACCTTTGTAACCTAGCCCGGTAGTAATAGGTTAATTAACTAAATGAGTTACAATATATCCATTTACTGTTACCGCACAATTAACACTCAGTGAACGAAAAAAGCTTCACGGAATTATTAAAAAAGTATGGGCTTTCAAGGCAAACACTGGTATCTTAGATACGGCAGTCAGCGTTGTAGGTATGGAGCTTAGGTGATGGACTCTTTCTGAATCGATTTCATTTTTATTACCTCCACCGAGAAGGTTATGTTTTCGTCGGCTTTGTTTGTCTGTCACCAAGATAACTCAAAAAAGTTACGAACCGATTTGGACGAAATTCGTAGGGATTGTTAGGCATATTAGGAGGAACAAATGATTAACTTTTAGTGAAGATCCGTCCATCCGTTTGTTTGTTTGTCTATCTGCCTTATTTTTCTCAATGTCACAACTCAAAAGGTTATGAACGGATTTTTATAAAATTCACATGAGTTATTAGGTATGTAACGAACAGTAAATGACCAAATTTTGATAATGATCCGTTCGTTCGTTGTTTGTTTTTCACTGTTTTAATTTTATGCTTGTAAGCACAATAATAAAAAACCAATGAATGAATCTCTATGGAATTTATAAGGGGTTGTTAGTAATGTTGAAAGACATATATAATTACATTTTGGTGTAGATCAGTTCATTCGTTTGTATGTTTGACTCATGTTTGTCATAACGTTTGTTAGCGGCATAACTCAAAAAGTTTTGAACGAATCTTCAAGAAAATTGCACAAACTGTTATTACTATCAAAAGGCACAAATGATTAGATTTTGGAGCTGATACAATGAAAATCATGGTTTCAATTAGAAGTTTTTACTACCGTTGCCTCACTTGGCAGAGGTATGCGCTCCCAGAGTGCTCTGGTTTCTTGACTACTTCAGTTTAGTTCGCTTCGCACAGTCCAACAGCAAAAAATCAATGATAGAACCAAATTCGTCCGCAACAGAAAGTTGAACGAATTAGGAGAATCCCCAATCCTAACGTCCTGTAATCCAGACCACGAAATTTTTTAACTACTCAAATGTAATACTTCAACAACGCCTCAAATTTCAACTGTCATTTGGCCTGGAATTCTGCCTATCCATGTTCAGACCGGATTATTACAAACATTACATAAGTTTTGAAGGCCTAGCTAACAGCCTGGAATCAAATCCACTGCGCCCCAACTTTTCCATTTGCTGAAATAAAAATTAAAATGAAGGAAACTTGTAATAGCATTTACACCTCATAAAGTAGACATAAAGTGTTCTTTCCAATTTTTTGTGGTCCGATCTAACGCTATTATCCAACTTCCACAAAGAAAAATCCGTTGCCCTGTGCTGACCCGACAAGGGTCTGCCATTCCAGAAAAAAAAAACAGTACTATCAAAAAATTAATGCATCCATTCCGATACAACCAAGTTCACTGTTTATGATTCGCATACCGATCCTTTAATACCCACGCTTAAATTCATCGACAAATTCATAGATTTGAATTGAAACATGCTAGACCAACGCATCATCTTAGACTCGATTTACAGTTTACTTCACAACTCAGGCGCTTCCCCTGGAATCATGGACGGGCTTCCAAAGGTACACAAAGCCGGTGTCTCCTTCCGACCAATTCTAGCTGCTTATAGAACCCCGTCTTATTCTATTATTAAATTCCTTGAACCTTTAACTACAAATCAATTTGCTTTGCGCAATTCATATGAATTTCGTGACCGTATCAATGACCTCCAATTGCCTCCCAGCGCCTACTTGTCCAACTTCAATGTTACCTCTCTTTTCAACAACATCCACGTAGAGGAAACTACAAATATCATTCACTGCAAAGTTTTTGACAGCACGGACTTATTCCACTACGTGGAAAAACCACCCTTAAGAACTTTCTTTAGTCTCGCCATTAAATATTCCTTCTTCATGTTTAACAATAGACTGCACAAACAAATAGATGGAGTCTCCATGGGGTGCCCGCTCAGTCCGTCGTTTGCAATCGCTCCCCTCCCCTGGCTAGTCCACAGCGGGGAATTTTGGATATTATCAACCAAGAGGATAGACATAATATAACACGCATCAAGTCCCAGTGTTGAAGAACAAGTGTGGTGTCTCCATGCTAAAATATGAAAGTTTCACTGGTCTGTCTAAAAGGCCTTGCAAAGCCGTAAAAGTTTCACGGGTACATCCTTCCTTCCTTCCTTCGTTCCTTCGTGTGTTGCGCATGAATTCAATGTTCAACTCGCATTTAGCCTTACATGCGAAATCCGGTATCTGTGCCCCCCACGATTCTCCCCTAGCTACTCCACTGCAGTGAATTATGGATATTATTATCAACCAAGTCCCAGTGTTGGAGAACAAGTGTTGTGTTACCATGCTAAAATATGAAAGTTTCACGGATCTGTCTGAAAGGCCTTGCAGAGCCGTGAAAGTTTCACGTACAGGAATTTCAAGATATTACTGTCACAGTGTAGCTGTGATGCGTTCATGAATCTCAAGGGTGGAAGTGACGTGGGAGCAAGGAGTTTTGCGTGGGAGAAAGAAAAAACTGATGTACTAGTTTACGATTGCTGCATACGGCGACTGGCAGCAGCGACACTTGAAAGCCACACACCACTGTTTAGCTTTACGGATGAGGCTCCTGGCTCCCTCATCTCTATTAAATCGCCTTGAGGCACAATTGTGTGAAGCGGCAACCTTTCATTTACCTTTGGAATGGGCGGCGTAGAAAGCGTGCGGGATTGCAGTAAACACACCGCGGACGGACGATGCAGTGGTGACGTAGAGTGGTCATTGAATCGTAGCAAAGTCAAGGCGTAACAATTGTCTACCATAATTAAGATGCGAATTATGAATACCACTGTTAGTTTAAAAAAAGCGATGGTCAATGCGATACTATAAGCCAAGTTGTCGCAATATTTAATAACTATTTAAATTATTTTTCCGTAACAGGCACCTATCCGGCCACACTGTTTGTATTGTGTTATCATTAACAGTACCAGTCCTACGCTCCTAACCCTAACAGTACCAGTCCTACGCTCCTAACCCTAACAGTACCAGTCCTACGCTCCTAACCCTAACAGTACCAGTCCTACGCTCCTAACCCTAACAGTACCAGTCCTACGCTCCTAACCCTAACTGTACCAGTCCTACGCTCCTAACCCTAACAGTACCAGTCCTACGCTCCTAACCCTAACAGTACCAGTCCTACACTCCTAACCCTAACAAGTAAAGCAACCGTGGATAAAAAATGTTACGGATTTATCATTCACAGACTTCAACGACATCTGTTCCTAGGATAATTTAGTGGTGGAGAACTGGTTAAGATATATATATATCTATATTTGCAAGTTATTTAACGCGAGTCGGACATGACACGTAAACAGTAACACCACTGGTGGGCGCCGGCCCTACAATAGCCGGTAATTGTCTCTCACTTCGCTGAGCAATTGTACATGTGGTCTGTGTGTTTGTATAGAGTTCAGTTTTATTTATTATTTTACCAGAAGGAAAAAAGTTTATGTCTTTGATGTTTTAATATTTTCCATGCAGATGTTCTTTAAAAATTCCTCTATTTCAGCGCTTAAATAACATTATCTGAACTAATACTTGTGGCGGCGATTTGAAAGCATAGAAGACAGCAGGTCATTGGTAGAAGGCGAAAATAACTCGAAAACATTAAGGTATTCACGCAGACGGTCCCAGCTCCAGAATTCCATATAATGTTGGATAAAACCTAATCGATATATTGTATATGAGGACGATGCGTGCAGTAAGCTGCTGCTGTGGCTCAGAAGCATTCAGCTATTCCGTGTCATAGGCAGGGCTGTGACATTATGTATTTTGCATAAATGCATGTGCAAATGCATATTGCATA
>LQNS02278160.1:135554-147024 GCA_001587735.2 Parhyale hawaiensis
CAGAAGATGGCAAACGTATCTTAAGAGGGACAGTTGAAATTCCAACATTGAAGACATCGCAGGCTTAGTCTGATTTGTACGAGTATTAGGTTCTCCATACATCGAATCAATGGCAAAGTACATGGCGACCTTATGTCTGAATGCACTTCTTTCATTGCCGAAGCTGAAATCGTAGCACTGAAGATATCTGAAGCTTCCGTTGGCACTCTCATGCTTCTTGATTCGTAGTTTCTTTTCACAAATGATTTCGTTGCATCAGCTATTCTTCCCTCTTTGATGCAATCGTCAACGAAACCGACAAAACATAAGTTTTCACGGGCAGTAGACAATTATTTCTTCTAGCTTACTGTTTTCCTCTGACGAAGCAGTTTTCTCTTCATAGGTCAAAATTTGAGCACCCCAAATGAAACAGATATTTGAGGGGAAAAGACGGTATCAACGTTATCTTTGCTACGGAGCGAACACATTGTATATAAGCTGCCATTTTGTTTAAGTTTGTTGGAGTCTTTTACTCAAGATGTTACTTCTGTCTGTCTATATAGAAGACCTAAGGATGACAGCACGACAAAGGATCAATGAAGTAAAGAAGAAAATTAAGAAGCAAATAAGAGAAAAGGAGATTCCGCACCGGCCTAGAGGCATTAGGCAAACGTATAGATTATTGAGTGAATTTTTTACGCACGGGTCCACTAGTTTCGTTAAGAGCGTGACACCGAACATATAAATAAATGTATATATATTTATAAGCACACGACGGTCATTCTTAATATTAGATAATAGTCTTTTATTTTGATTACTGATAACGAAAGCTTAATTTTTTGTCCTTCTATTTCTTATTCTCATGGCGCGTTGTATTCTGGAATATGTGCTAATTATTATGAGATCTTTCTTGCTTGTTCATTTATATTCGCCCATGTTTTTGACCAGATGAATTGGTAAACGCATCAGCCGCAAAGTATTCACAGTTTCATCTAGAAATAGTTCTGCAGATGTGGCAACAAATCTTATTTCATTGACTGCTTCTTGTGAATGTAACATTCATCTCATGCATCCATCTTAACAGCGGGGGCTTGGAAATTTTTTCGTTGATAGGGATTTCTCCACTCCTTTGCGTTCTATATTTCAAATCTAGGAGGGTTCTTCTGTTCGCATAGTTCTTGTCATAAAGAGCAACTTGTTATGAATCTGTTTCTCAGATTTTTTCTTATCGCTTTTCCTTGCGCATTCCACGGCGAAACCCATTGGCATTCCACGATTGTAAATCACAATCATTATTATTATTGTCTTGAGATGGCATTATTATAAATACTGAAGAAAATTAGAAATTTCTGATAAGCTTCTCTAATTTTCTTCATTATTATTATTATTATCGAGGGGATTTCGCAGCCCAAATTTTGGATTAATTGAGCGATGTTCGACTCTACGCTCTGGCGCCAGGTCACATCCCGCAACCCAAAGCTCACAGCACTTTGCGAATGATATGCGCTGTACCAAGCAAAGCACTTTTCCGGAGGGTTCCTTTATGGAGATGGCCGCATTCTAGCTCTCGCAGGGCAGTCTTGAGATTCTTGAACATGGCCCCGAGAGCGCCGATGACCACTGGGACGACGTTCACCTTCATTTACAACAGTCGCTAGAGTTCAAAGGCAAGGTCACGGTACTTTTTATTTCTCTCCATTTTCTTGTCCACGATTCTGGAGTCGAAGGAGATTGAGACGTCGATCAGTTTGGCCGACTTCTCCTGCTTGTCTTTCACGACGATGTCTGGTGGGTTAGCGTGAAGTTTTCGGTCAGTTTCCATCCTTTTATCCCAGTAGATTTGCACGGATTCCTTATCTATCACGGGCGTTGGTTCGTGCTCGCACCACCTCTCACTGACCGAGAAGTTATAGATCCGCAGGAGGGTCCGTGGAGGTATCGGGCAACTTTATCGTGCCTGCGCTTGCATTCCTTTTGCGGCAGCA
Source organism: Parhyale hawaiensis (assembly GCA_001587735.2). Taxonomy (NCBI): domain Eukaryota; kingdom Metazoa; phylum Arthropoda; class Malacostraca; order Amphipoda; family Hyalidae; genus Parhyale; species Parhyale hawaiensis. The sequence continues at coordinate 137,519 of LQNS02278160.1, forward strand.
GTCCGCATTCACTTATCATGTAGTCGGTGGTTTCGTCCGAGCTCTTGCAAATTCTGCAGATAGTAGGCACGTTTCTCCTGCCAATCTTGTTTTGGATGCACTTGGTTTTGAGGGCTTGCTCTTGAGCTGCCAGGATGGTGCCTTCCGTTTCCCATTTCAGCGCATCTCTCAGGAGCCAGTTCTTTGAGTCGAGGACTATTTTGTCATGAACAGCTTCGAGGTACTGGCCGGACATCTTCGTGATCTTCCATATGTTTTTCCGATCGAGGCGTTGTCGCACTTTCAATTGGTCAGCTGTTTCGGTCTCTTTCTGCAGCTTCGCCTCGATTAAGCTGCTTGCCCACGTGTCATCGCTCTCTCTCTCTCTCTCTGTCTCTGAAGTTTTGGGAGAGAGCTTGTTTTTTTTTTCGCTGCGACGCTGTCCTCGACGCTGATGAGGCCACGGCCCCCTTCTCTTCTGTCGAGGTAAAGTCTGTCTACGCACGATCTTGGGTGCAGAGCTCCATAGATGTTCATGAGCTTTCGAGTCTTGATATCCATGTCTGTGCAGTCCTCTTTTGTCCACTTAATAATGCCCGCAGAGTAACGGACTACGGGGACGGCCCAGGTGTTAGTAGCCTTGATGGTGTTGCCCCCACTGAGGTGTGATTACAGGACGAGTCGGAATCACCCTTTTTGGGTCCGGTACTTTTTGGCGCCGATTTTTTTCCGTCGATGTTTTGGCGCAGATTTTTGTGGCCAAGAATTTTTTGGCGCCACTTTATTTTTGGCGCCGAATATTTTGGCGCTACTTGAAATTAAAACAAGATATGTGGATTAGATGAAATTACTGTATAACCTCTTATTTTAGATTAATATCTAAAAAGTAACATTGAAACAGTCGCATAATATATTAAAGGAGCTTGTCAACTGTCACATTCTAAAGATGATTACATCAACAATATAATGTGTTGGCCAAATTTATATATTTATTGCATCTCGTGACTGTAGGCTAAACCACGCAAATATTCTAACGGCTATTTTCTAATCTAACCTAACCTAACCATACATAGCCTAACCATACCTAGCCTAACTATACCTAACCTAACCACACCTAACCTAACATTACCTCACCTAACCTCACCTTACCTAACCTAGCCTTACCTAAACTAACTTAACCTAAATATTGGGCGCTAAAATATTCGGAGCGGTAAATTTTTGCAATTGCCTCCTCTCAAATTCGGTCTTTTTGAAGAAATATTTAGGTAAAATAAGGCATTCTAAGACTTTTTCATGAATAATGTTTTCGTCGGAAATGCTTAGTTTTGAAAATATTTGCATTTGAAATTCCCATTAGATTTTTATATTGAGAAAATAGCCGGCGCCATTATAAGCTGGCTAGCGACCCCATAGGAACCTACCCGAACCTTTCTAGGCTAACCTAACCCAACTTAACCTAACCCTACCTAACCTATCCCAACACAATCTAAACCAACCTAACTTAACCAACTTTACCCAACCTAATAACCTGATTCAACCGAAACTAACCCAAAAAATCTATTAAAGGAGGTTTTCTATTAGACTGCACCAGTGTGGTTTTCCCCAATAGAAAATAAGAATTTCAAAGTCAAATATCTCGAAAACTAAGCATTTCGGACGAAAATTTTATTCGTGAAAAACGTCTTAGAATGCTTTATTTTACCTAAATATGTCAACAAAATACTAGATTTCAGTGGGGGAAATAGTAAAATCATAGACCACACCATACATTGATGAGACACTAGCCGCTAAAGCAGATTTCAGTCCCGCAATTGGCCTTGACTACACAATGCCGCAGACGCATTTTTATATGTTCTCCCATTACTTTTTCATACTTTCTTTAGGCGATTTGACTTAATTCTCTTACATTCAGTAATTAATGGCAAACCTGTTCATGCTAAAACTGCTATACGTAACAAATTCACAACAAGATTAAGGATTGTTGTGTAATTACGTAGAGCAATTGTTTGTGACACCCTCTGATATCTGCAGTAAAGTAAAATTATTTGCTTTAGTAAGTAAAACAAATAGTTTCGTGTTGCAATACAGGAGCTTCTTAAGTTCGTAGTATGCTCGATTTGTAATGAAATGCCTAGTAAACAGCTCATGGAAATGTTAATGAAATTCATTAGGTATACATGCTAAGCGAGAAAATCACAACAGGCGGCAGAGTTGAAAGGTGAGTTGGAGCAGCTTGCAGCCATTAAGTGATAAAGCCCTGGCGGTGGTGAAATGATGAAGCACTGGCCACCATGAAGTGATCTAGCATTGGAAGCAGTAAAGTAAATGGCATCGGCAGCATTGAAATGATATAGGTAGCGTTGGCGGCCATGAAGTGATCTGAATGATAAAGCACTTGCCGTCATGAAGTGAAGTAGCATTGACAGCAGTAGAGTGATATAGCATTAGCAGCCGTTAGCTAAATGATCTAGCATCGGCATCCGGGAAATAACGTCTCCTTGGCATCCCTAAAGTGATCTAGCATTCGTATCTATGAAGTGATATAGCATTGGCAGCTGTAAAGTGATGTAATGTAAGCCACCATGAAGTACTTTAACTCCGGCAACCATGAAGTTATGTAACAGTCATCCAATAAATCATATAATGGAGGAAATTATGAAATGATGTAACATAGCCATCCATTAAATCACATATAGTAGGCAACCAAGAAGTTATGTAATGTAGGCAACTATGAAGTGATGAAACATAGTAGGCTAGGCTAATCCATTAAATCATGTAACGTAGGCAACCATGATGAGATGTACCAGTAACATATACAACATGAAGTGATGTAACGTAGACAACCATGGCGTGATATAGCGTCAGAACAACCATGAAGTTATTCAACTTAGGCAGCAATGGAATCATTCATCTTAGCAACTATGAAGTGATGTAACAATAACATAGGCTACTATGAAGTGATGTAACGTAGGCAACCACAAACTGACTAGTATTCCTAGGCAGTAATATGAACTGACATGATGCAGCAGTAGAGGGTTCCAGTAATGAAGGGTTGTATCAGCACCAAAGTGTAATTTGAATGTCCTTTAATAGCTGTCCAGTTATCTTTATCTCGTTATTAATTAGCCTGTGCATTTTTAATTCATGGCTACTATAAAGTGGTTTCACTCTGTAGTATTACTGTGGTTATAACTAGGTTTTTAAGCGATACGGGGTTTTCTTAAGCTTCCTGCCCTTACGGCTATAGGGATGAGCTCTAACGAAACCCAAACATACATCGATTTCTGAGATTATCACCCAAATCTGTCATTGGAAAAAACTCAATTGTATCTGAAATTAAAGAACATTACATGTATTATCTGTGTGCCAATTTTTCTATAAAATTTCACTATTCCTAAAATTACGACGAATTCTCAATTATTCGTTGTATCCGAAAGTATGATATATAGCGCCTACTGAAGATATATGATTCTGAAATTGAATTCACTGCTCCGCAACGCACTTCTTATGGTACGACGAAGAAAATAATCTTTGTTTGAGGTCTCTGGGATTCTTGAAACTCATTTTATAACACTTACGTAAATCGGTCCAGGCACAATTACGAGAGGCCCGATTTCAGTATCCAGTCAGTTTATGGTGTGGTCTATGGTAAAATGAACAATTTTGGTGCCAAAACATTAGCGCCTAAAAATAGTGCGCAAAAAAAATCGTCGCCAAAAAATTAACGCCATGAAGTCCAATTCTGTCTGGTGAGGTAATCCTTCCGAATGGAATCTTTCATCGTTCTGTGGAGAATGGTGTTCTACTCCATGATACCCAGGTATTTGTAACCTGTCTCCTCGATGTCCTTGATGGTACCTTCTTCAATGACGATCCCTGCGGATGCTATAACCTATCCTCTTTCGATGTTAAGGACTCCGCCTTGCTGACGCCGAACTGCATCTTGATGTCTTGAGGGTATTGATGGACTATATTGAGGAGCTGCTCTACTTGGTATTTTGATTTGGCGAAGAGCTTCAGATCGTCCATATATAACAGGTGGCTGAGCTTCTTGGTACGGCTGTAGTTGTAGCCCTGGCCGGTCATTGTTCACGATCTCGGAGAGGAATATTATGGTCAGGACAAATAGCAATGGAGATAGAGAGTCGCCCTGGATGATTCCACGCCAGATACTTACCTCGCCGAGGTGTTTATTGGCGCTTGTGAGCTGGGTCTTCAGGTTGGGCATGGTCGTTGCGATCAGGTTACGGAAGTTGCCGGCAATGCCGTAGATTGTTAGGCATTCCATGTTCCAGGAGTGGGGGACCTTGACGAGGGCTTTCTCATAGTCAACCCAAACCATGCTTAGGTTTTTCTTTTTGCCCCTTGCGTCTTTCGTGAGGAGCTTGTCGACAAGCAAATGGTCCTTCGTGCCCCTGGTATTTCTGCGACATATTTTTGTTCGTCTGGTAAGAGCTTCTTTCAGTCCAGGTGGTGGTAGACTCGCTCGTATGTTATACCAGTGAGCATCTTGTACATGAGGGGGAAGCACGTTATTGGAGGGTAATTGGAGACTTTCATGCCCTTTGCCTTGTCTTTCCAGATTAGGGCGGTTTTGTCTGTGGTCATCCAGGTGGGCACGGTTCCGCTTTGCAGGCTCTCGTCGAGTTGAGCAGCAAGTCTGGAGTGCAGTAATGAGAAGTTTTTGATCCAGTAGCCTAGCGCCATTTCTGGTCCGGGTGCTTTCCAGTTCTTGGTTTTGCTCAGCTGTTTTTCGAGATGGTGACTGATTATGGTAAGGTCTAGATCTGCTGAGTCGTTTTTCTGCTATTCGGCGTCATCGTTGTTTGATAGAGGCCTTTCTGGTTGGTGTTGAATAGCTGGTTCTGTCGGAATCTAGCTACACTGGCTTCGAAGCGTCTAACTTTGCTCCTATTAGCAGATAGCCGCTGCTTCAAAGTATTTTCTACGTTGATTAGGCCAACTTTGAGGCACTGGTACCTTGATTCGAGTAGCGTTTTCTTTTCCTCGTAGTGGAGACTTCCTCTCGCCATTCGGAGACCCAGCTGAGATGTTTCCTGATCTCAGCAACGTTCTTCTCAAAGCGGTGTTTCCGAGGAGGATTCTTTTTCCGATGGGTTCGTTGCGGCCGGCGTTGAACCTCAAGGATCTTCAATACGAGGTCTGCTCCAGCTTTGATGAGGGCATTCGTCTATGTGATGGTGTTATTGTGGATTTTACCGATCACTGAGTTAACGCGAAAAGAAACTGCTCCAATCTTTGGTTTCGGTAAATGTCGCAGGCTTCTACGCTGAAATTCCGGAGTAAGTCATGTAGCTCCAGCAAAGCACTCCGCTGCTTGTCAGATAAGTCGGTATCAGTAACTTCATCCCCTGAATCGCTCAAGCTCATATCGTGGGCCGATTAGTGCCGAGGCCCACGTGGTGGCGACTGGTTAAGGTTGTCCGAGTCGATGTCAATGGGACGTAGTTTGACAGGTTCCGGATGACGAAGCTGCTAGGTTCCAACCCAACCCGTGACCCCGTCAAGTGCCCCACCCATGGAACCTGCTAGGCGGTCTTCCATTCCATCGGAGGGAACCCCCGACCAAGGCGCTGTCCCGTCTGAGATCGACTCCAGCAAAACACTCCGCTGCTGGTCAGATAAGTCGGTATCAGTAATTTTGTCCCCTGAATCGCTCAAGCTCATATCGTGGGAGTTAGTCCAGCGAGTCACTCCGCTGCTGGTCAGACAACTCGGGATCTGTCACTTCGGTTTCTGATTCGCATATTGCGGCAGGTAAGTGCCGATGCCCACAAGAGAGCGACCGGTTGGGGTCGTCAGAGTCGATCTCAGACGGGACAGCGCCTTGGTCGGGGGTTCCCTCCGATGGAATCGAAGACCGCCTAGCAGGTTCCATGGGTGGGGCACTTGGCGGGGTCACGAGTTGGGTTGGAACTTGCCTAGCAGGTTCGTCATCAGACGGAGAGGCAGCTTGAGCTTCCATCCGCGAAGCGATTTGTAGCCGTTCCTCTTCTCTGAGGAGGTTTTGCTGCAGCTTTGCCGAATTTGGCCACTGAGGGAAGACTGCAGGAAATTGCCTGGGATGCCTCTCTCGTCCCACAGCTGCTTGAGGCGCTTCAGATAGCCGGGCACCTCGTGCTTGCTGGTGACGAAGCACTTCCTTAGTACAACTCGGCCTTCCTCAAGACACTTGTAGTGCCTGCGCGTTGCGTTGGGACAGTCGCCTCCTCCGCCCCCGGCGGAGAAAGGGGAGCCTGTTCCCTCACACTCCCCTCTCCAGTAGCATTTACACTACTGTCAAAAATCCTGGCTAGCCAATTCCGACGGGTGAGTACCGCGTTCACGCACGGCCCCTGCCTCACCCACAGGAAACCGAACGAGCGAAGGATCCAGTCTCAGGGGGTCCAAATAACGCCGTTAGATGTGGTATCTCGATTGTGACTCATTTTCATGGTTGCCTATTTACCCCAAGGCGGCGGGCACCTAAGCTTCTGCAAAGATGGACTGCCTTTCAGGGCTTAGGAGTTCCATCTACCCCAAGCTATCGAACGCATTCACTGGCTAGATTCTTCCGCCTGAATTAGCCGTTGGTATTCTTATTGGCTACATTCGACTTTGATGGTCCTTTTCAGCCATCAGGGGTGCTCGACCCTCCAACTGTAAGTTCGTACGCCTGGTTAAGCTGAGATTGAACATGACCAACCGGTGACCTACAGGAGGTTGACTGTGTTAGCCGCCAATCTTTCAGCAGGTTTTCGTTGGCCTTCAATATTCTAAGGCTCATCCGGCTTTTGCTCCACATTTCCTCGCAACAGGGTCACCTTAAACACCCCCCGCGTTCGACTCACACGCCCCGATGGATTCACGGGCCGGTGGTTGAGACAGGGTTTGCCAGTTATCCCGCTGGGAATCGGTTCTATTATTATTTCAAGATAGCTATAGTCTCAAGACACTGAACGAGCTAAAATACTCGTGAACAATTTCATTAATAAACGTCTCTCGTTGGTAAGCAAATCAGCGCCACCTTTTATATAAAACCTATACTCAGCTCACTGTTGAGGTAGTGGCGGGAACTCCACAGCCGCCGGTCTGGATGGCCCGATCATAGTCAACCCACAGAGCCTTAGACCTAAAGGTCTGGAGTTTCAACGCCAGATCCTTAACTTGTCCTTGCCGTCATCATCAAGCTGCCCCAACCGGGTACGCCCATAAATGAGGGAACCGTGGCTAAGCTGCTCAAGAGGCTCCTCCTTCCCCAACTATCCCCTGCCCTACCTACCTCGGACCACCAACATGTTTTCTAGCGTAGCATATCTACGACATCGGCTCTGCTGCCTTTCGCGTAGACTTTTGCAGTAGGTTTTAGCTGATAAAAACCTCCCATACGGACTGTCGCGTTTACCGTGGACTTTTCCAAGGCCTTCAACACAGTCAATCACGACCAACTTCTTGGTCGAATCTAATCCTCTATGCTAAACTAAAAAGTAGTTCCTACATTGGTCACTCTCCTACTTGAGAAGAACAGAGGCCTGCCGCTGCTTTGGATCGGCCACTTCATGCTACCGCCACATACATTGTGGCTTTCCCAAAGCCCCATTTTTTTGTCATTGTCATCCTTCCTTACGTCCGCTGCCTTCGTCGCTTTTTACGCGGACAATTTTACTGTTGCAGTGCAGTCCACTGAGGTAGCTCCTGAGGCCTCTGAACTCTTGGCTCGGGCGGGCGAGATTGCCGAATGATCCAGAGAGCACAGTCTTGCCCTCTCACTTCCGAAAACCAAGCCCACGGTCTTTACTCCGAGCATTTATTGGGACTCCAGATTCCTTTTCAACAAACACTCTGAGGAAATCCAACCCCGTACGTCCCCCTATCTGTCTATCACCCTTCTTTCGACCATCTCCCTTCACTTCCTCTTCTCCCTCTGGAAACTTCTCCGGACGGAACTCATAGTCAGGCGCAATACTACACACTCGCCGCAAATGAGTTTCCTCGGCCGCAACAACGTTTGTGGTTGTCACAATCACAACTTCTCGACAGAAACATCCGTCAGAAAATAGCAATGCTGTCAAGGGACTCATACTTAACTTGTTGGTTATACAACTTATCCCCCCGATGGTATTTGAGCCGTAAAAGTGCTAACTGGATTAGGCTAAATGAGCTTTTTCAGGTAACGTCGACTCTAACTCCACACTTCATAGGGGAACCCACACGCACTGATTCGTGCGACAGATACAGGCCGACTAGCCCAAGAGGAGTAAGTATAGCTGCAGCCGGCAATGCGCACCAAGCAAATTTTGCTGATTCAGCGCACAAACATCGCTCACCTTGATTGGAGATTGGACTCCGGACCTTCAGCACAACAGTTACTGTACAGCAAGAAAGGTCCACTGCTGCCGTGGGTATGCTTGTAGATATTCAGAGCGGACAGTGCAGGTAACTGAATGGTCAGCAGAGAAGACAGAGTCGGAGGTAAGCTAAGTCTGTGGCAATCGCGGGACTAGTTACTTAAAGTTGAAATGGCGTCCCCCAACGATGAGTTTGGACGCCCCGTCACGGGACTAAAGGCCAGGGTAATCGGTCGTTTCTTTTTTTAACTTCTCGGCGTCGGGGTTTGAGATTTGTTCTGATTGACTACTAGGCAATGGTGAGCTGCTCTGTGTGGTGCACTATGGAAGTGCTTGTGCTCCATTTAGTCTCCGTCTACTTTGAGTCATTTGAAGGTTCTGCAGCATCTGGTTACCAGGTTGCTGATGCTTGTTTGGCTTCCTTTGTTTACAGGCACTACTATTTTCAATTTCAATGGAGGATCTTTGTCACTATAAGGCCTCTTTTTTCTTTGGGCTGTGCTGTGTTTTTGCTCGGTTTGGTCCTTAACGATCCTATTTCAGCGGTGCATAGTTCAGCGTCAGGACAAAATGTTTATGGGCATGCCAATGTATGATTTATTTTGGAGTTGGGGATCTCCATGTTTACATTTACCCCTCTCAATAATCAGGTTATCGAATTTTGCATAAGCTTCTGGCTACAAGGAGACTAACTGCCATGTCACACTAACAGTAGCAGAGCAGTGGAAGGTTCACAAGCAATATTATAAGCAACAATTGGGACAGCAGCTACAATAACAGTTTCAAGCACAAATGCAAAACTAGAATGCCTCGTGACGTAAGACTCTCATCCACGGTTGGAGCAAATTTCATCGCCGTCCTTTTTGATGGCCAGCTAATACTAGTTTTTGGCATGGGTCTCATCGAGGGTAACCCCCAGACTCCCTGCAAAAAAAAAAAAAAATTATGAACATTACTCAACTCCTAGCACTTTTTGGGTGGGCAGACAAATATATATACATATATATATTGGTGTAGGTGGGCAGCAGTTCATTAATCAAACATGTTTCGTTAAAACTAAGATGACATTCCGTTTTTATTCTTTTCACTTCGAGCTTTTCCAGCTTGCGAAAGGCTTCTTTTATTTCAGGTGGACATTTACGAAGGGCAGTAAAGGAAAGCCATTTGGCTAAAACAGTC
>LQNS02278160.1:233827-260236 GCA_001587735.2 Parhyale hawaiensis
TAAATGGTTAACAGAAAAACAGATTGAAAAAATAAACTATTTCAAACCACCAGATGGGAAAGGTTACATTCTCGAAGTAGACTTGGAGTATCCAAAAGAACTACATGATTATCATAACGATTATCCATTGGCGGCAGAAAATATAATAATTGATAAAGTCTCAAATTTGATACCGAATCTAAATAACAAAAATAAGTATGTAATAAATTATAAAAACCTGACGCAGTGCTTAGACTTAGGGCTAGAATTAACGAAAATTCACAGTGTTAGATTTGAAGAAAAAGCTTGGATGAAACCTTACGCAGATTTAAATACAAATATGAGAAAAGCTGCTGATAGCGAATTTGAGAAAGACTTTTTATAAGTAAATGGTGAATTCTGTTTACTGCAAGTGTTTGGAGCAGATTAGAAATCGAATAGATGTAAAATTCGTAAAAACTGAACAAGAAGCAATGAAGCTTGCAAATAAGCCGAATTTTCAATCGTTTAAAATATTCGATGCAAATCTGATAGCTTGTCATATGAAAAGAACTAAATGCTATTCAATAAACCTATATATGTAGGAATCTTTATACTAGATATCAGTAAAACGTTAATGTATGATTTTCATTATAATTTCATTAAAAATAGATATAAAGATACAGCAAGATTGTTTTTCACGGATACAGATTAATTATGTTATTGTATCCAAACGAAAGGCTTATAAAGATATCAATAAAAATAAAGAATTATTCGATACATCTAATTATCCTTCAGATCATGAATTATATTCTAAAATAAAAAAAGCTATTGGTAAAATGAAAGCTTAAACAAGTGGTATTCCAAGAACAGAATTTGTAGGATTAAGATCAAAATTATATGCATATAAAACGAGAAATGATAATGTTCAAAAGAAAGCTAAAGGTGTTAAAAAAGCTGTTGTAGAAAAAGAAATAAAAATTGATGATTATAAAAAGCATTATTCCAAAATAAAGTTGTCCGTCGTAAAATGAATATCATTCAAAGTAAAAATCATAATGTTTATACAACACTGGTAAATAAAGTAGCATTATGTGGACAAGACGATAAAGGAGTCATATTAAAACATAAAATTCATACATTAGCCGTGGGACATTATAAAATATTCTAAATATATTCGTGGTTGATGAATTTTTTCGGTAAGCGAGGTAACGGTAGCAAAAAAAATTCAAATTGGCTCTGAAACCGTAATTTTCTTCGTATAAAATCCAAAATCTAATCGGTTGTGTCTTCTGATAGTAATAACAGCTTGTGCAATTTTCTTGAAGATCTATTCAAAACTTTTTGAGGTATACTGCTAACACATGTTATGTCAAACATAAGTCAAACATACAAACGAACCAACCGATCTGCATCAAATTGTAATCATTGATGTCTTTTAACAGTAATAACAACCCCTATAAATTTCATAAAGATTCACTCAAAACTTTTTGAGTTATAGCGTAACAAACATAAAGTCAATCACAGCCAACAAACATACTAACGAACCAACAGATCATCACAAAAATTCGATCATTTACGTCTTTTAACATTACTAACAATTCTTGTAAGTTTCATAAAGATTCACTCAAAACTTTTTCAGTTATGGCATTGAGAAAATTGAGGCTGACAAATAAACAAACGGATGGACAGATCTTCACCAAAAGTTAGTCATCTGTTCCTCCTAACATTCCAAACAATCCCTGTAAATTTTATCAAAATCCGTTTATAACTTTTTGAGTTATCTTGGTGACAGACAGTACTTATTTTGAAGAAAAACAAAACAACTCCTTCTGCATCATCCTGCACACTTCTCTGGGAAGTGTGGGGAGCATTTGCAATCATCTGACTTACTTAGCTATCTACAGCTCTTAGGAAATCTCAGTTTTTAGGCCGAGCCCCAGGCTGTGATATTTTCTGTCAATATGAGAGCAGTAGTTAGGGTTGTCCCCTTCAGATCAGTATGTCTTTTGTACGTAAACTTATGGCCACTTAGCTTACGTACAACCCAAGACAAACTTCTCGTCAGGAACCACGTGGTTAGGTGTTAACGATTCCATCATATACCTTTAAACAGCATTGCAGTTTATCAGCCTCAATAATTGAACCCGGGAGCTCTGGACTTGAATCCAAGTCTCTACACATGAGCCACCGAGCACCAATCATATATACGTCTCAGAGTATATTTATAGAGCACTATGCAGTCGATGCACATCATGAATTAATAGCTACAGCTTCAATACTCTCGAAAAAAAAAGCCTTTTTATATGATATGCATCACGCTGCAATTCTGCTACAAAGGGTGAGTCTTGGTCTATGATATACCTAAGCTGAAATTACTATTAACTATGTGAACAAGAGCATATTCAACAGTAAACCTATCTTTGTAGACCTCAGTCATCCGATAAGGTCTAGAGCACAGTACAGTAATGGAAGTATGGAAAATCTGTTAATTTCGGGCGGAGACGTTTCGTCACAATCTAGGCACGCCCTTTGCTGGAGCAACGGGCCAATAGCAGAGAAGCGGGCAATGGTAATGGCCGGCAAGAAAATAATGCTCATCATTATGCCCAATTTAAGTTAATAAATAGGCGTAAAATCTCTTCGATAACTTAATATAGACATAGAAGAAAAGAATATGGAGAATTGGCTATCAGTGACTACAGTAAATATGCTTACAATGGGCAGGAATTTTAAAAATTATGTACTAAGTTACCAAAATTTACTTTTGATTTGGTTATCGCTCGAATGTTGGCAGAGTTTTTGCTGTTGATAGACCACTACGGTTGAACTATAAACTATATATATTTTTTTAAAAAACAGAAAAATTGTTAAACAATTATTTTATTAAATTACCAAATTGACCAACGCATCCATTATATACGAACAATAATTTTTACAGTACAATTTGTGGATTCATTGCCCTCTAAATTTATTGATGTTCAAAAGATCTTGCCGGTGATTAAGCAGCGAAAATTGGAGAGAGAAGAAAATCATATGAAAATATGAGCGATACAATAATGGAACGTTGTTGAGATACATTTCGCAACTTAACGGGCCTGGATATATAGAATTCGCGTAACTAGCCCGGACCTGTGACGTCATCGCTGAAGACACGCAGGTTGGCCATGGCCAATCGCAGCGTTGAGGAACGATGACGTAGGCCTCTAAACCACGCCCATCAGCCAAATGTTGCGCTAATTTACCCCTTAGAAGTTTCCCTACTACCTTTACTGTACTGTGGTCTAGAGAATTCTACTTACTACGTCAAAGCTTCAGCCCCTCCTCTTTCGATGACGTCAGAATTGCACCATGCTACATTTAGAAGTGAAAATAAGAACTTTTTTCAGTGCCTTTTTAAGGAAATTTTTTCGTTTAACTCTCGTAAACAAAGAATAGTTTTCATTCAAGTGTTTATATCTTATTAAATAGAATGAAAACTAATATCACGAGAAAAGTTGCATTCAATTGTAAGTAGTATCCCTGAAAATATTTTCTTTCACACGTCGAGTTTTCTATATAGAAAATTTATATTCTCCCTTTCATGCTGAGAGAGACTAAGGTATCTCTGATCGGGGTTGTCATAGATTGACTGAGTTTGACAGAACTATTTTCAGCTGACAGATCTTAAAGCCTTATAGTAGTATAGAAAAAATACGGGGTTGAAAATAATTGTGAGCCGAAGCGAGAAATTGTTTTCGAACCCGTATTTTTTCTATACTACTCCCATGCTGTCTGATATTGTAAAGGGAGTCGGCATTGAGAATATATTGTAGTCTGGTGTTTATAACTTTTTCGAATAGTTTGGCCTGTAGGTCGATAAGTGAAATCGGGCGGTAGTTAGTGTGTGATAGTGAACTTTTGTTTGGCTAAGGTAAGAAAATTATTATTGCTTTTTGCAGCTGTCCGGAAAATATCCCGTAGAAAGACAGTGGTTCATTATGATGCAGATGTTATTTAACATGTTCTCTGGTAGATGGGTGACTTGCGGCATTCTGATGCCTGAAGGTCCTGGAACTTTATTCTTAAATGTGGATATTGAACGCTTGCATTAATCTATCGTTATTGGTGGGCTATGGCCAATTTATGGAAACAACAAAACAATGAATACAAAACACAAGTTAAATTACACAATAGGAGCCATTCATGCTTACCTTCTGGGTTAGGTAGATCATCTCCTTTTTTTCGAAAAGGTAGCACTTTTCAATCACAACAAACCTCACCGCTCCAAAAGGAGGCACATCGAAGAAGGAGGGATCTCGCGACACGTGTTGCCTCATTGTTTTTGGAGCTTTCAGTGTTGCCATCAGGCAGGCATGAGAATTGGCCATTTGAAATAGTTACATTGAATTTTATAATTAAAATTACTTTACTTCAAATAAGCTCTCAGATTCCAACCTTTTTGCGACAGGGCAGGCACGAATGAGCCTGTCAGTGTCACTATGTGTGTGGGGTTGAGTAATAGGGCGTAGGCGGTTGAGATGCTCTAGAACTGTTCTTTTGTGTGTTTGATCAAATTCACTGTTCTCTTCTTCTGTAACTTGAAACTGCGTAAAAGTTAACTACAGCAGCGTTAGTACTGCTTGACAGCTTCATTCTCGAGACACTGCCCGAAATTCCCACAGCTCGGTCAACATGCGACGACTTGCGCTCCGGCGTTGACCAACCTACGCGCACTCTTGGAAGTTGCTTGCACCCCTTTTAGTATATCATGGCCAGATTTTGGGCTTACAACTGCAAACTACTCAGTAATCTAATTGCATAACCTACCCTAACTAAACCGGCACTGCCCGGTCATTCATTCTCTTCCTATTTTCACCTTTCTTCCATTTTCCTCTCTACCTACTAACATTTCTTCCACTATCGTCCAGTTTTCTCCTCTCTTCACTCCACTCACCGGTGTTTAAAAGGCCTCTCCTCCTCAAGCGATTATGCCCAGGGTTGCGGCTACAAGTAGCGGATTGGGCTACTTTTGAGGCCTCCACCTCAGTAAAGTAAAGGCTGTAGGAAGATCTGTTAATTTCCGTCTGGGCACGGCGGAGACGTGGTGTCACAAGCTAGGCACGCCCTATGCTGGAGCAACGTGCCAATAGCAGCGAAGAAAAGAGGTTTAACAGTTCAGTTTAATCTCCTTGCAGAGAAGCTGGCAATGGAACGGCCGGCAAGAAAATAATGCTCCTCGAGTCCTCGTGCTGCCCAATTAAAGTTCATAAATAGGCGTAAAATCTCTTCGATGACTTAATATAGATATTGAATAAAAGAATATGCAGAATTGGCTATCACTGACTACAGTAATGATGCTTACTTTGTGCAGAAATTTTAGAAATTATGTTCTAGTTACCGAAATTTACTTTTGATTAGGTTATCGCTCGAACCCTGACAAAGTTTTGCTGCTGATAGACCACAACACAGTAAAGTAAAGGGAGTAGGGAAGCTTCTAAGGGGTAAATTAGGGCCACGTTTGGCTGATGGGCGTGATTTAGAGGCCTACGTCATTGTTCCCAACGCTGTGATTGGCCATGGCCAACCTGCCAGGTCTTCATCGATGACGTCACAGGTTCGGGCTAGTTAAGCGAATTTTAAATATCCGGACAGGGAAGGTTGCGAAATATATCTCAACAATGTTCCGTAATTGTACCGATCACATTTCGATAAGTTTACACTCGTCTCCAATTTTCGCTACTTCAACTCCGACAATATATTTTGAACATCAATGCCTTTAGACGGCAATGAATCCACAAATTGTACTGTGATAATTATTGTCCGTATATGCATTATGGATGCGTTGGTTGAACTGGTGATTTAATAAAATGATTGTTTAATGATTTTCCCGTTTTAAAAAATATATAGTTATTGTTCAACCATTGTGGTCTACTAGCAGCAAAATTTTGCCAACGTTCGAGCGGTAACCTGATCAAAAGTAAGTTTCGGTAACTAGTACATAATTTTTTAAATTTCCGCACAAAGTAAGCATGAATACTGTAGTTAGTGATAGCAAATTCTCCATATTCTTTTCTTCGATATCTATATTAAGTTATCGAAGAGATTTTACGCCTATTTATTAACTTAAATTAGGCACCACGAGGAGCATTATTTTCTTGTCGGCCGTTACTATAGCCGCTTCTCTGCTATTGGCCCGTTGCTCCAGCATAGGGCGTGCCTAGTTTGTGACGCCACGTCTCCTCCGAAATCAACAGATTTTCCCTACTGCCTTTACTTTACTGTGACCACAACTGTTGAGCAATAAACTATATGTTTTCTAAAACTGGAAGATCATCATTATGCAATCATTTTATTAAATTACTGGTTCGCCCAACGCATTCATAATATGCAAACAATAATCATCACAGTACAATTTGTGGATTCATTGCCCTCTATATGCATTGATGTGCAACAGATCTTGCAGGAGTTGAAGCAGCGAAACTTGGAGACGGGGAAAAACGTATCGAGATATGATCGATACAATTATAGAACATCGTTGAGACATATTTCGTAACCTTTCCTGTCCGGATATTGAAAATTCGCTTGACTAGCCTGAACCTGTGACGTCATCGATGAAGACATGGCAGGTTGGCCATAGCCAATCACAGCGTTGGGAACGATGACGTAGGCGTCTAAACCACGCCCATCAGCCCAATGTGGCCCAAATTTACCCCTTAGAAGTTTCCCTACCTTTCATTGTACAGTGGCCTCCACGCTACAATTTTTTTTGCATTGGGCGACCCGCTACTTTTGAAGTCAGTTTGGGCTACAATACACTACTTTTTTCAGATCGTTTCAAGGTGGTATATCGGCATTTTCCCGCTTTCCAGAAGCATTTCTAACTAGTATACCTGAAAATAACACAATTCACTGGGTTCATGTGAAATTAGTAATCAGCCTTGTTCGAGTGGCTCGGCAAAGTCGTTCTATGCCAAGCTCATTTGTCCGAAAATTCAGACAGGACAGGCGTACTCTAGTCTCTTATTGTGCTTGACACCTGCAAAACGGCTCGAAGTGACGAGACCGACGCACATCTGCAGAGTTGCGGATGAGTTGGATTTGCTTAGATAGACATAGTCATAGACGAACAATTCAATTCAAACGAAATCTTATTGCAAACAAAGGTTTGGTTGAATATAATAAAAAGAAGACAGTGAAATGGCCTGCAAAATTAGCGGCTCTCACTCTGGTAACATTAGTCTGGATCCACAGTGAAGTGCGCAGGTTCTGCATAAAAACTCCCATCAAGAAATAGAGGCTTTCCATGGGAGTTTGCAAAAGCAACTCAAACTCGATTGCAGCGTTAAGAGGAATTATGTTATGCATAGAGGAGCGATTAGGGGTGACTTTCAGCCCTTCACCAATACCTATTTATCTACTAAATGCTTAGGATATACTCATTCTTTAAATTATTAAATGCTTTAGATGCATGAATTTAAAGAATGAGTATATCCTAAGCATTTAGTAGATAAATAGGTATTGGTGGAGGGCTGAAAGTCACCCCTAATCGCTCCTCTATGCATAACATAATTCCTCTTAACGCTGCAATCGAGTTTGAGTTGCTTTTGCAAACTCCCATGGAAAGCCTCTATTTCTCGATTATTATTATTATTATTAAATCATACCAGATTGGCGACGTAGGAACGGAGAAACTCCATGAGGTTAACAAACCCCCACGCAACCAGCCCAGCGGGTGGAGAAAACAAAAGAATGAANNGGGAAAACTGGCCCGTACGGCATCGCAACGGTTCCAAGGCAAACTCATGAAGAGCACCAGTCCGCCGAGTATACCTCACCCGAACAAATGGATCTGGAAGAAACTCAGAGGTAAAAATTAGCCCTAGGGTGCTATGTAACCTGCCTGAGAATATGTACTAGGTTACTATAGGGAAAAATAGGTTAGATAGCATATTATACTCCAATCTAAGGTATGTAGGCCAAATGTTACTTGTGCACAAGCACAAAAAAAATCTAAGGTACCTACTGTAATATCAAGAAAAATAAAATTAGCTATGATAATAATCACTCACCTGAGAGAGATAATTTGCACCATAACAGTAACAGCTACAGAAAGGTCGACTGTAAAGATTTTTAAACAAGGTCCTAATGATCATTTTAACAGCTAGGTACGTACTATAAATTTATTAATAATCTTATATTGTAAATGAAATTTTGGGCTATGTCAGTTCACTTATTCAAGAGAAAAACTAGTATTTAAGTCCTACATTCATAACCAGCTAGGTATTCACTGAAATTTGAAGAAACAGCCCAATAACATGAAATGAGAGTCCAACTGAAAAAAAAAAACTTAAGTAACTATTAAAATAACAATTTATGCAGAAAGTTAACTGGGAGGTCCTAATGCTACCTTATACCTTTGATGATACCACTTCGGATGAGGTCCAGGCGACGTTACACACGCCGCCCATCTTGTGCAGAGGTGATGCTGCAGTCCGTGACCAGCGGGGTGGCTAACAGCGAGTTATCCCCACAGTTGACGTAGCCGCCTACAGCAGGTTTATCTGGCACTTTCAGTAAGCATGCGTCCAGTAAGTGTTCAAATTTCGCAGTCTCTGTACCGGTGACATCTTAAATGTGACGAGGCATTTTGTGGAATAATCTCGCCCCTCAGACCACGAAACTATTAGAATACTTCGCGGCTATCGCATCACTACCAGTTTTGATCGGAATGCGCACCTCACAAGTGCTACCAATACCTACGGTTTGAGTGTCTGGCCTGGATTCGCCCATTGACATTGACAGTAATTCCTTCTAGAATTTTCCAAATCCTGTATATACCTATGATCATAAAGCGCTCGAATCTCCTTTGAAATGATTACCGTACATTTAAAGTTGAGCCAGTCTTTCGTGATAGTTTAAATCTTTCATGCCTCGGATTTTGGCAGTGAACGATCGCTGGATAGCCTCGAGACGCTCTAAGTCTTTCCGTTTGCTTGGCATCCAAAGTGGTGAACAGAATTCAATCCTTGGCAGTATCAGTTGTTTCCATAAGGTGAGCATTGTGTCTGCCTCTCGTGAAGAGAAAGTTCGAAGCACCCACGCTGGTAGCGTGTGTCTTTTAACACCGTAGCTNATAAGACCAATTTTCTGCGATGCACGTGAGGCAACCGAACGAATGTGGGGCTCAAACGTCAACTTTGGATCAAAATTGACACCCAAGATTACCAAGTCATCAACCACAGGAAGTGATAGGATAGGAGTTATTTTTTATGCACAGAGTACGGCATATGATTTACTTTTTAAAGATAACTAACATTTATTACTACATGCGACTCTGCTCGTAAAATTTCCCAGATTCTTGCAAAATTTTACGAATGGGTTATTTTTGCTAGCAATCCGCTACTTTTCGGGAATTTTACGCTACTTTTCGTGCGACTGATCTGGCAACCCTGGTTCTGCCAGCGATTCTACAAGCAGCGCCAGTCAAGCCAGCCCTCCAGCTTCCCTGCGCTGTCGCCTCGAGCGGTCACCACTTCTCCATGCTGCTGCTGCTGCTTGAGGCAAGTCGGCCCGCCATCGTTAAGCCTCTTCTAGCTTCGCCATCGTCAAGCGGCTCTACCCCGTAGCTTGGTTTATATTTTGTATGTGATAAAGTGCTTTGTGCTTTACGAAAGTTCTTATTTGCTGTCTGTACTTTGTCTGCTGCAGCTTCTCGTTTGCTGCTATATTTGGATGAGTTATCCGAATAGCATATGAATATTCTCAGTTGTTTAATTGCTCTACCGGTGGCCTATACACCTCGAGCCACTCACCAGGAACAAATTCGAAAAGGTACTTCGAAAAAGTATGCATAGCTCTGTGGATAACAGTCGGCCTGAAGGTGTGGCCAATAGTTCACTACACATTTTAAGACGTTCTTCGTGAATAACGTTTTAAATGCAAATGCTTAGTTTTCGAGATATTTGACTTTAAAGTTCTCCTTATTTATGTATGAGAAAAAGTAAGATTCGCCATTACGACTAGCACGATATCGCTTCATACCGTTTCATATATATGTATCT
Organism: Parhyale hawaiensis; assembly: GCA_001587735.2. Lineage (NCBI taxonomy): Eukaryota > Metazoa > Arthropoda > Malacostraca > Amphipoda > Hyalidae > Parhyale > Parhyale hawaiensis. The sequence continues at coordinate 243,829 of LQNS02278160.1, forward strand.
AATTGGCCTGATAGGGGTACACCCCCTCCGAGAACCTAGTAGGTTAAGGGGCAAGGACTGGTTCTGCTATTATCCTTAGTATGTATCGGGTTTACTATGTAATAAACTTCATTATAACACATAGCAGAACCGGTCCTGGCCTCCTAATCTACAAGGTTGGCGGGTAAGAGCTCATTGGAAGGGGGCTGTACTAGGGTTGTGGTCGTCTATGGTGACCACAACTAATAAAACATATCAGAAAACTTAGGAACATTTATAGTCCCAAAAAAAAAAACTGGAGTGACAGGTCATCATAATAATTCGATTACTTATGTAATAAATATATTTCCTGTTATAGGGCCCTTCCTTCGGCACGTACTGAACACTTCCATTGAAATTGAAACATTCCTGTATTCAAAATACAATAAAGATAGATAGGATGTATAAGTAGGCATCTTCCGAAATTTTACTAACATTGAAATAGTTCGCAATTATAAAAATTAACGTTTCGGACGCAATCGGCCCATCATTCGCAAATTCTGAAATGAATAAAGAATCACATTTAACTAGAAAGTTTACAACAAATGTGAACAAAATAAACTTATGTATAAACCTAATTAGGAACAGCCAGGACAATGAGAGGGGTGGCACATTGCATATCATTGAGTTCTGGTTTAAGTTTGTGTGTGTACAGTGATTCTATCGTTCTTAGATTCTGAATACCAATGGTGGTAGCAATTATTTTTAAATCATTAATGGAAACTGCACTATTGCACTGAAAGGCGAGATAAGGAATAGATGAAAGCGACTGACACCTCTGTGCTCGGCGACTCTGGTAAAAAGGGTCTGCGAGTGGTGGAACCAACGTAGCGCATTCCACGCTTGGAACAACTAAAAATGTATACCAGAGACGAACGCAGAGGGTCCGGCAGGCGGCCCTTATGGTGGAACAGGGGACCAATCTTGAACTTATTGACTAAAATTATATTAAAATTTAGTGAGGGAAATATTTCGTTAGCAATTGAAGGAGGTCTGTCCGTAGTTTACAGGACTGGGGACCAAAAAATAGGAGAGCCAGGTATGTACAATTATTAACTTGTTGATTGTTGCCACCAGAGTAAATTGTATGTATCTAAAATGAATTTATTTTCCTCTCTATAAAATAGACTCAAAACCATTGGATGTAATGTATTGCTTAAGAAATTTAAACTCTAAATGCACGCTGATAAAAGTAGAACAAACATTCCAAGCACAGTGTAAAAGAGTCGTAACGCTACTATATTTCAATCGGTTGTACAATAACTAAAAAACTAGTGCATAATCTTGAAAAAGTTGATTTACCGTAAACAGATGTCCTAAAAACATTGTCTATGCGATGAACAGCTAAATCTAAAAAGGCTAGTTCATTGTTCTGCTCTATTGCACTCGTAAATTTTATATTACTATGTTTCGAATTGAGACTCCGATCTCGAAATAAGAAAAAGGAGTCATCGACATAGCGTTTGTACAGTACTGGCTTAAATTCAGATAGACAGTCATCAAGCCTCAGTTTCTCGTAAAAACACATAAATATGTTGGCAGGTTGGTCTTAGGGGTAGACACATACATAGCCTATCCCGTTGCAAGTAAAATTTGGAATCGAAAATGAAACACAAATCAAAAACAGAAAGTTCTAAGAGCTTCTTGAATAATGACTTGGTATAACCCAAAAAAGAATCATTTACAGGATTGAAGAGACGGTTAATGATGATACCTATGGTTTCGGTCAAAGGAATATTGGTAAATAGACTTTCTACGTCAAATGAGGCCATTGTTACGTGAACGGTAGCTTGTATTTTTGATAAAGCGATACAGAAGGATGCGGAATTTTCTACCGTACACTCATTAATGGTGAGAGGAAGCCGAATAGGTGCTAGGTATTTTCAATATTATTGGATGGTAGATTGTATGCGGCAAAAATGTGACTCATTTGAAATTTGGTTGAAAAATCTGGTTTATGGATTTTTGGCAAACCACATAATATCCCCGGACCAGAGCCGGAAGTGAACAGCTGATGATAAACTTCATTTGACTGATATTAGATTAATTAGGTTTATGTAGAAAGTTGTTGATGCGATCTTCTAGTTTTGTTATAAACTTGGATATTGGGGCAAAAATTGGAACAACCCTAAGGGAAACATTGAGTACAGCATTGTGACTATTGTTACGGGGTATATAAATAGAAAAGTATATTGATATAATAAAACAATAAATCATTGAAGATTGTTTGAAAGAAAGTTCCTACTGTAAATGAATAATTAATTACGAACGATCCAGCTAATCATTCTCAGAAAATAGCTCATGACAGGAACGTGACTATGAAAATAATTTAACAAGAAACACATAACAAGTTAGACATGTTCTCAAGGAGTGAGCTATTCTCCAACGTACCTAAATAAAAGACTTAGCGACTGGGACTCATACTGCAGCTGGATCAGTAAAACACACGTAAAGATCTCACGATATATTGGAAAAAGAGGATGAAAATTCAATACAAAGAGGAAACCCCACGAAAGCAAGAAATAAATAAGCTGTTTAGACACACTTGGATAAAATTTTGTATCACAACTGATACCGGTCACAACTGAACACTTCGCAAGTACTCTGGAGATATATCTATTAGTAACGTCGACCGCAAATAATTGAAGGGATGAGTACCATCAGAAACACAAATTATTCAGTAAAAATTTAAACCACGTGGCAAAAACGGTGCTCTCAGACTACGAAGATGAAATACAATGCATGTAAAAAAACATTTTATCACATCGATGCTGTGTTCTCGAAAACTCCGCGAAAAAGACCACACTAGCTAAGCAAGTTATACTCATTCATTTCTTAAGACATTCCGATGACCACCGTCTTTGTTATATACGCGTTTCGCACATATAACATTCCAATGTGTCAGCCTTAACATTCAAATGTATAGACGCATTCTTTGTATCACAAGTTCATGCCTAGCGAATGTAGCCACAGCCGGCTTCTTCAGGTCAGAGCTTCTAAGATCAAGTACTTAATTAAAAGGTCATTTATGACCATGCAAAAATGTGCTGGTTTACCAGCACGGACTCTGAATGACATGTGTAATTCTCAATGACCTTCCGGCTGGAACTACATTAGTAAAAGCTGTCTGTCAAATCCTGTAGCCAGAGTTTCGAAGATATTTGTTATGCTCGTAAACGTACAGTAATTTACCGGCAGATTTCCGACTCGTCCGGCGGAACCAACCGCCGGACTAATGAAGGCGGGATTCATAGATATTTAAGGCGCAGGAGTACGATTACCACAAATAACTGAGCTGTCTCCACTTGTATTCAATACAGCGCAGATTCGAACGATTTACAATCATATATGTTTGGAAAATTCTGGAACGCATCACTGTGAATGTGAATGAGCGGATTGTCGCCAGACACTCGGANAGCTGTGGCCACAAAATATTCTAATAGCTTCGCTGTACGGGGAGCAAGATTGTTTAACAAAATGCCTCGGCATATTCGAAACGCCACTGATATCAAAACTGTAGAGTTCAAAAATTTGCTTCATTCACATTTAAGAAGAATACCAGATAGACCAGCGGTCAGCGGTTACGTGCACTGTGGAGATAATTCGCTGCTGGCTCTCTCTTTGGCCGCAAACTGCGGCACTACAGAAGACACCCAGCAGAGTGACTCCGCACACGTGGGGTGACGTGAGCAACGTCACCTGGACTTCTTCCGAAGACTCTCAAGGTAACTCAAGGTAGGCAAGCGATTAGGCGTTAGCTTGTTTCAGTACAAGCATTAGAGTACTGTACATAGTCTACAGCATTCTGCGTGTAGCACTTACTTAGATGTAGACCTTGTATTCTTGTCTGCATTTAGCAAGTAGCACGCTTGCTACTTATTGTTGGATCGTATCTTCTAAGCTTGTATAATAAGATGTAAATAAACAAGAAGATCTTATCGACATTCCTTCACCAACCAGCACTGTAGCCTGATACATCACTCGGCCTTGAAGTTCACTCTCACAACCAAGTACAGTAACGAACACCAATAAAAACTTCACCCTCGCGTGAAATACAATATATAACAACTGGCGAAGAGGCCTCTGATATTCGTCACGACTTCTACGAAGAAGATACGTTTTCAGCTCCGAAGTACATCTACATCTGCAAGATCTACGCTGCAAATTTGCATTCTACACTACTGCAACGGTTGTGAGTACACGTACCTACATAAACAGTGCTACTAGGAAGTGCTTTACGGTGAAGTGTTCAATTTCTACGACATTATCAAAATGAATTAGCCTTCTTTTAAAACTGAAGATAATACTTTTGCACGCTTCAAGAAGCTTCGTGAACGTGTACAGAAGCCTCGAGAATCAGTCGACTCTTATGCGACTGCCGTTCGCGAGTTAGTGGAAAAATGTGTTTTTCCACAAGACTGTCAATATCGTTTATACCGAGACATGTTCATCTCAGGACTAATGAGCTCCAGTTTTATTTGACTTCTCTATTGTGATAAAACTGCAGATACATTCGACAATTGTATTGTCATCGCCAAGCAGCACCAGGCATCGTACAGCGACCGCGATAAAGACCTGGCAGTTTGTACGATAAGCAAGGCACGGAAAATTGGTGACCGAGCATCAGCTGGTCATATTACGATGTCTCGCCTACAGAAGTCTACTCGGAAAGTTCCTCATAACTATGTTTGTGTTCGATGCTCTACTAAGGGAAACATTTTGTGAATGAATGTTTTGCCCTAAATATAATATGCAGACCCTTCTTCATGACAGGACACCTAGCTAAAGCGTGCAAGAGCAAAAAGACTACAAACAAGAAGTATGTACGTCAAGCTACTGAAGACTTCATCAACGTGCCTGGCATCAAACTTCAGAACAAGTACGCTACTCTGACTGAACAATAATTGGGAGTAGAGGTAGTGCCACCGCAAGAAACTCAAGATATTCTTCAGAGCAAACTTGTGTCGCAACCATGTCCAAAGAAGAAAAAGAAGAAGTTGCAGCTGCCGCACTCATACGTAAGATGTTATCACTTTTTAGGGATACGAAAGTGAGTAAAAACACTCACTATTAGCAGTTCTCGTTTGATTGTGAATGTTCAATTACAATAGCGTGATTTTGAGCTACAAATTGATACTGGTAGTTGTGTCAGCATTGTAACAGAAGAGATAGTGAATTCTCTAAATAATGTACATGTGGTGCCGACTAATAAAATGGCACATGATTACGGTAATAACTTAATTAAGTTTCTTGGCCAAGTCAATTTACCCGTTGATTTTAAACGTAAAAGTACTGTACATTCTTTCCTTGTAGTTAATAATGACCACAGTTCTCTCATTGGAAGAGATCTCTGCCAGAAACTTGAGCTTAAATTGTTCGTACCAGCACATAAACGGGTGCAAACTGTGCATACCAGTCCCTCTTCTGTGCTCAATAAGTACAAAACTTTCTCAAGTCCAGACTACAGGTCGAACGTGAAGCTTAAAGTGAAACTTCATGTTAATGCTGACGCAACTACAATTTTTGAAAGCCCCGTTCAGTTCCTTATAGATATAGACCTCTTCTCAAAAAAGAACTTGCAAGATTGCAAGATAGTGGTATTATATCTAAGGTATCTTACAGTGAATGGGCTTGTCCTACAGGTAACGTATTAAAAAGCTCTGGGAAAATTAGGATTTGTGGAGATTATTCTCTTACAATCAACAAAGTGTCAAAGCTTTTTACACATCTTTTTCCTAATATTGAGTACGTTTTAAGGGAAGTAGAAAATGTTAAGGTACATAGTAAAGTAGACCTAGAAAATGCCTACATGCAACTGCCCTTGCATGAAGAATCGAAAGCTTATACTACATAAATACCACTGAAGGCTTATTTCAAATGAATTATCTTCCTTTTGGAGTAAGCAGCTCTCCTGCTATTTTCAGTCGTTTATTTCACGAGTTCTTGCTGGCATCAGTAATGTAATTGTGTTCCAGGATGATATTCTTATAATGACCAGCAATGAACAACAGCATGTGAAAATTCTCGACAAAGTTCTTTGTACACTAAGTAAAGCAGGAGTCAAGGTAAATGGTCAAAAGAACAAATTTTTTACGTCATCTGTAACCTACCTAGGACACATTTTCGACAGTAACGGTGCCAGACCCAGTCCAGAAAAGATAAGAGCAATAATCGATGCTCCAGCACCCACTAACCTAAAAGAAGTTCAAAGCTTAGTGGCCTTGTGTAATTTCTTTCACAGGTTCCTCAAAAATTTCAGTACTGTGTTTGCTCCTTTGTACGCACTGCTTGCCAAAAATGCAAGGTTCTCTTGGGACAAGGAACAAGAAAATTGTTTCGAAAATTAAAGACTTATTTGAAAGTTATAGAGTGCTGAAACTTTTCGACCCTGCCTTACCTACTGTACTAGAAACTGACAGTTCCAGTTGTGGTTGTACGGCCGTCCTTTTACAATTGCACGACGGCCAATGGCTCCCAGTACAAATCGCTTCGCGAACGCTAAATGCAGCTGAGCGAATTCCTCCTAGGCCAATTCTTTCGAATAAGAGTCAATCATAAAACTCTTTTGAAACTGCTCGGACCTCGGCAAAGTGTAACTGTAAATTGTTCTGCTAGGATGCAAAGATGGGCCTTAGGGCTTACACAATTCAACTATGAATTGGAATACGTTGCTGGTGACAAAATTGTCAACAGCGACTGTCGAAGCAGACGTCCCTTAAAAGAAACAGTTGATGTCATTCAACCGGCAGAAATTGTATTTCTTGTAAATAAACTAGAGGAGCATAACCTCGATTTTAAAGACATCAAACGGTACACAGATTAAGACAAAGATTTGTCTAAGTTACGACAATATGTACTAAATGGCTTTCCACATAAAGCTGATTCATCTCTTAGTGCATATGTTACGTTCAAGGATGAGTTATCCTTATAAGACGGTTGTGTCAAGTGGCGTAACAGAGTTGTAGTTCCTACTGCGTGAAGAGATCAACTACTTGTACAGTTGCACAAAAACCATCCAGGAATTTATGTAATGAAGGCTATTGCGCGTTCTCTTGTATGGTATCCTAAGATTGACAATGACATAGAAAATATTGTATAAACATGTCCTGTTTGTCAGCAAAGCTCTACGCTAACTAATCTGGCCACAAAAGTGCAGTGGCCTACTCCCGAAAATAACTGGAGTAGTTTACACATAGATCATTTCTTTGCAGAAAACAAAGTATTTCTCGTTGTAATTGATGCACTAAGTACATAGAGTGTGAAGTAACACCTTCAGTCTCAAGTGCAGATACCATCACGGTATTGCATACAATTTTCAGTAGAAATGGCCTTCCAGACACTATTGTGTCTGATAATTCAAGCAGTTTTACGTCTGAAGAGTTTCAAATATTTCTAACTAATAATGGAATTCGTTCTATGACGTCAGCCGCAAAATGTCCTTTCTCTAATGGCCAGGCCGAACGAGTTTTACGAGTAATGAAAGATCTATTAAAGCGTAATACACAAGGTAACTTGAGTGCGAGATTATCGAACATTCTTCTGTATTACCGAACACACCGCGTTGTACAACTGGTACAGCTCCATCCGTAGCTCTTAATGGACAATTGTACATTACTGTTAAGGAACGTCTGAATCCTTTGTACGCTAGGAAACAACCCAAGTTGGTTGATATTTCTACTTTTGATGTTGGTGATAATGTGCTTGCTTTGAACTTGCGAGATGGCAACAAATGGCTCGAAGCAGTTATAACAAAATACTTGGCGTCAATACCTACGAGGTATACGTTAAAGATATTGATAAAACATGAAAAGACACCTTAATCAACTTTGGCCTCCAACAGTATCCACTAACGTTCGTGTTCTGATAACATTAATCCTCCGACCTCTGCATCCACGAGACGTTCTTCGCGAGTACGTAAACAAGTTGTAAAGTATCGATGTAAACCTTAGGCTGTGTAAAATCTAAAAGAGGAGGGTGTGTTATATACGCGTTTCGCACATATAACATTCTAATGTGTTAGCCTTAACATTCAAATGTATAGACGCATTCTTTGTATCACAAGTTCATGCCTAGCGGATGTAGCCACCGCCGGCCTCTTCAGGTCAGAGCTTCTAAGATAAAGAACTTAAAAGGTCATTTATGACCATGCAAAAATGTGCTGGTTTACTAGCACGGCCTCTGAGTGACATGTGTAATTCTTAATGACTTTCCGGCCGGAATTACATCAGTAAAAGCTGTCTGTCAAAGCCTGTAGCCAGAGTTTCGAAGATATTTGTAATGCTCGTAAACGTACAGTAATTTAACGGCGGATTTCCGACTCGAATCCGGCGGAACCAACCGGTGTTCTAATGAAGGCGGGATTCATAAATATTTAAGGCGCTTGCACGATCAAGCGTCAGCTTATTTCAGTACTAGCATTATAGTACTGTACATAGTCTACAGTATTCTGCGTGTAGCGCTTACTTACATATGTGTAGACCTTGTATTCTTGTCTGCATTTATCAAGTAGCATGCTTGCTACTTATTAGTGGATCGTATCTTCTAAGCTTGCATAATAAGATGTAAATGAACAAGAAGATCTTATCGACATTCCTTCACCAACCAGCACTGTAGCCTGATACATCACTCGGCCTTGAAGTTCACTCTCACAACCAAGTACAGTGACGAACCCAATTAAAACTTCACCCTCGCGAGAAATACAATATATTACAGTCTTCAACTCCAGACGCTCAAAATTTTGTTTCAATAGAAACTGTATGTATACTCTCGTAGAAATAAAGTAGCACGTATCACATAATTCAAGATGAATGCATTGTAATGTTAATTTATTTTAATCAATATTATTTAATTCTTTAAATTTTACACTAAGGGCATTTTCGGATGTTACTTAGTTTTTTTGCTCGTTTGTTTTTTGCTTTTTCTTAAAGCGCAATAATAATGAAGCTTCGATTATGTACACACATTTACATATCCCTAAGCTTAAGACATCGCAAAATAAATATTTTCTGCAAAAACTACACTTCTATTGATCCAATAATGCTCCATAATGGTTGGCTAATATCACCGATTACACTCTCACGTCGTGACCATGACCCTACCAAATGAGCTCACTTGATCATAAAATACACGTAAACTTGTGAATTCTATCACTCACTGCGGGAAACATTGACCAGCAGAGCGGCATACTGGAAGGGCAACCCGCAATTCTGTATGGACGCACGGTCAACATTCAATTTCTGGACACCAATAGTGTTCCGATCTTCCTATTAAACGCATAACCTCTGGACACGAATAGTGTTCCATCATATCTTCTCTTGGTTTCATCCCTTCCTGGAACTAATCTAATCAATGTGATAACGTTCCTACGCAAACCTCTCTGGAAAATGCGCTGCAACTGAAGTCTACTGTTTACTCAGAACGCAGCTAAACTGTTACTCTCTTACTTGCATTTGAACTCGCGGGGACTGCAAACACTTGCTACTCTTTACGCAAAGCATGGTTATTTTAAGCTCGTGCGACTTTTAAAGAAGCAAACACTCAGGATCTATTTAGCTAAACAACACGTTGACTCAATCACGATGCTCTTGCTGCATCTTGAGGAAACATTGAATCGATTACGACTGCCCACTTTGACTCTATGTCACAGATATCACTGCAGTTCGTATTGGACACATTTATTTGATGAGTACACTGCAACAATTGTTTGTGTAAATCGAGATCATGCCGTAGGCAACATAATTATCGCATGCACTGGAACACATATCGGCACTTTTCTTAAACTTGGAACTTGGCAGATTGAAGCGCTGTCAGATTGGGAATGGTTTCACTGTTGAAAGACGAGACTATGAGACATAGTTCTCAAATTTACAAGTGAAGCAATTAGCATCTAAGCACTGCCCAAGGGCACACGGTGTTCGCTCGAGGAAGGTATTCACAGGTACTAGCAGGATATCGACGATGATCAGGCTAGACATAGTTATATCGCTTCCGCGGTAACAGGCTGGATTAACAATTTAAGCTCCAGTGATAATACACATTCACTGCCAGAACGCACCTAGCGCTGAGTAATGTCAATTCTGGATGTTTCACAGTCAGCAAAACAGCTGAATACGTGGACTAAATTATCGAATATCCACAAAATGTAGAGCCAGGAGGAAAATAATTGTACTGGCACGCGTCCCCTCTCCCCTTGACGGAGAGGGGAAAGAGGGAACCAACAAACGTGCGTCTGGTTGTGGCTCAACCTCCTCACTCACTGCCGTCTTTATCCCATAGGGCCCAAGTTCTGAATCACTGTCGTTCGCGAGAGTGAGTTTGTTTACGCCATAGAGTCGCGAACCCGACTATGAACACACTCGCTTGTTTCTAAGGCACTCAATCTCGTGACATTGAACAGATCCCTGAACTGCCTTCAACGGTTTTCGCGTCGAACATTATACATTCGCGCCCGAATGTTGAACATTACATTCTTGCTTGATAAACCTATTTTCTAGAGACATTAATTACTTTCCTATGTGTATACGTAGCCGTGCAAATCTATATTGCATATTTTTCCTTTTTTTGTGAATTATGTTTTCAAAACACTATTAACATATGTATTTTTGCTTCTCCAAGATGAGTACCCCGTTACCCTTGTCCGGTTTGGAAACAACCACGTCAGGGTTCACATAAAAGTTACGAAGCAAAGATGAATCTGCCTTTGTAATGATGGATGAAAAAATTTTATGCGATTTGAATTTGAAAAAATATTTTTGTACAAGGTTGCAAAAATTGTTCGTAAATTTAGGAATATTTGTGCAAGGTTATGTTTTTAAACGGGCATAGGCCTTTTCCGCATACGAGAAATAGTCAACAAAGGACAGCCTGTATATTGGGAGACTAAAGTCTAACCCCAATGCTAAAATGAATTTCAACTTCTCTGATAAAACACACGCACTAAAGTTCCAAATTACACTATTAGGGTCGACAGGAACCAGTTCATTATCAAGTTTCAAATTATAAAGCTTACAACAATGGGCGGCGAGAGTCTTCCGGCAAAAGTCCTCAGTTAGGTTTGACACTGCCCGATTGAGAAGCACATAGACAGGGGACGAAAAGAATCCATTTACTTGGCGCTCACAGTCCTGCTGTTTCTTGGTTAGGTTTGTCAGTGTTCTCCGTTTGAATCTGATTTCATTGAACAGCAGTTGTGCTTGCAGGAACGATAGAGAGACGATGACTGAAGAGAAGTTCTGTACAACTTGAGTCGCAGGAATTTAGGGAACACGTTGTAATTTGCATTTTGCCGAAAACTATATGTCAAGTTCTGCTTCAATGCGTTTCTTGATATTCAAGAGGTCCTTGAATAATTTACATCCACATCCGTCGTACAGTTGTTGGATATAGTCAATACAATTTGATATCACTTGAGAATTTAGTTGAACTAAACACAATAAAGATAGATAGGATGTATAAGTAGGCATCTTCCTAAAATTTACTAAAATTCAAATAGTTCACAATTATTAAAATGAACGTTTCGGACGCAGTCGTCCCATCATTAGCAATTCTGAAATGAATAAAGAATCACATTTAACTAGAAAGTTTACAACAAATGTGAACAAAATAAACTGAATTAAAAACCTACTTAAGAACAGCCGGTGACAAAAAGAGGGGTGGAACTTTGCATATCATTACGTTCTGGTTTAAGTTTGTGTATATACAGTGATTCTATGGTTCTTAGATTCTGAATACCAATGGTGGAAGCAATTATTTTTAAAATAATAATGGAAACTGCACTATTGTACTGAAAGGCGTGATCACGAATAGATGAATGGGAAGGGGTGGATAAAGGTATACCGGTCATGGAACTGACAAATCTTCCTGAATTTACGACCAATTTTTGCAACCTTGTACAAAAATATTTTTTCAATTTCAAATGGCATAAAATTTTCCCATCCATCATTGCAAAGGCAGATTTATCTTTGCTTCAGAACTTTTCTGCGAACCCTGAGGTTGTTGTTTCCAAACCAGACAAGGGTAACGGGGTAGTCATCTTGGATAAGCACAAATACATATATTAATGGTCGAAATGCTGTACTTAATGATTCCCTTTGGTTTGTTCCACATGTTTACCCAATATCCAAGTTTATAACAAAACTAGAAGATCGCATCAACAACTTTTTGCGTAAACTTAAGTAATCTAACATCAGCTCAAATGAAGTTTATCATCAGCTGTTCACTTCCGGCTGTGGTCCGGGGATATTATGTGGTTTGCCAAAAATCCATAAACCAGATTTTTCAACCAAGTTTCAAATGCGTCCCATTTTTGCTGCATACAGTCTACCTTCCTACAATATTGAAAATACCTAGTGCCTATTCGGCTTCCTCTCACCATTGATAAGTATACGGTAGAAAATTTCGCTTCCTTCTGTAGCGTTTTATTAACATACAAGCTACCGATCACGTAACAATGGCCTCATATGACGTAGAAAGTCTGTTACCAATATTCCTTTGACCGAAACCATAGGTATCATCATTAACCGTCTCTTCAATCCTGCAAATGATTCTCTTTTTTGGTATACCAAGTCATTATTCAAGAAGCTCTTAGAACTTTCTGTTTTTGATTTGTGTTTCATTTTCGATTCCAAATTTTACTTGCAACGGGATAGGCTATGTATGTGTCTACCCCTAAGACCAACNCTTGATGACTGTCCATCTGAATTTGAGCCAATCCTGTACAAACACTGCGTCGATGACTCCTTTTTCTTATTTCGAGATCGGAGTCTCAATTCAAAACATAGTAATATAAAATTTACGAGTGAAATCGAGCAGAACAATAAACTAGCCTTTTTAGATGTAGCTGTTCATCGCATAGACAATGTTTTTAGGACGTCTGTTTACCGTAAATCAACTTTTTCAGGATTAGGCACTAGTTTTATAGTTATTGTACAACCGATTGAAATATAGTAGCGTTACGACTCTTTTACACTGTGCTTGGAATGTTTGTTCTACTTTTATCAGCGTGCATTTCGAGTTTGAATTTCTTAAGTAATACTTTACATCCAATGGTTTTCAGTCTATTTTATAGAAAAGAAAATGAATTCATTTTAGATACAATTTATTCTGGTGGCAACTATCAACCAGTTAATAATTGTACATACTTGGTTCTCCTTATTTTTTGGTCCCCAGTCTTGTAAACTACGGACAGACCTACTTCAATTGCTCACGAAATATTTTTCTCACTAAATTTTAATATTTTATTCAATAAGTTCAGGATTGGTTCCCTGTTCCACCATAAGGGCCGCCTGCCGGACCCGCTGCGTTCGTCTCTGGTATACATTTTTAGTTGTTCCAAGTGTGGAATGCGCTACCATGATTCCACCACTCGCAGCCCCTTTTTACCAGAGTCACCGAGCACAGAGGTGTCGGTTCCATGACTGATATGCCTTTATCCACCCCTTCCCTTTCATCTATTCGTTATCTCGCCTTCCAGTGCAATAGTGCAGTTTCCATTAACGATTTAAAAAAAATTGCTACCACCATTAGTATTCAGAATCTAAGAACTATAGAATCACTGCACATACACAAACTTAAACCAGAACTCAATGATATGCAAAGCGCCACCCCTCTCGTTGTCACCGGCTGTACCTAATTAGGTTTATAATTAAGTTTATTATGATCACATTTGTTGTAAACTTTCTTGTTAAATGTGATTCTTTATTCATTTCAGAATTGCTAATGGTGGGCCGATTGCGTCCGAAACGTTCATTTTAATAGTTGCGAACTATTTGGATTTTAGTAAATTTAAGGAAGATGCCTACTTCTACATCCTATCTATCTTTATTGTGTTCTGAATTCAGGAATGTTTCAACTTCAATGGAAGTGTTCAGTACGTGCCGAAGGAAGGGCCCTTTAGCAGGAAATGTATTTGTTACATAAGTAATCGAATTATTATAATGACATTTCACTCTAGCTTTTTTTTTTTTGGGACTATAAAATGTTCCCAAGTTTCCTGATATGGTTTATTAGTTTAGTTGTGGTCACCATAGATGATCGCTTTTCCCATCGTGGCACTGATGCGTTTGTTTCGTATCTAAGGCGGGATCTGAGGGCGAGCCGAGTTCAAGCAAGTCGTCAGACACAAAGGGTAAAAGTCAACTTTGAATGCACCCACCACTGGGGAAACCCACAAGCCCTGGTTCGTGTGACAGAGAAGTAAGTACATCAGCAGTCGACCACAGGTCTCTCAGAGCTAGGGTGCATATTGCGGAAAGTTCAACGACCCGAGCCCCTTACCCTAAGATACGTGCCCCCAAGGCAGCTATGCGCACCAAACAAGTATGTTGATTCATTGCACCGAGTGCCTTGCACAAAGATCGCTCACCTGGATCGGGGATCTTTCCCGGCACCTTTTGCACACCAGTTCAGCACGCAAGAATGCTACTACAGTGGATAGCAGCTTCTTCAAACGCCGTTTTGCCAAATTCCATGAAAAGGTGTTAATTTCAGGGTCGTTCAAAAGTGGGTCGTTTAAACGCCCATTAGAGTCACGTTTTACGCTGCCAACTCTCCGTGTGTATGGTTTCATTTCGCATCGTTAATTAATTTGTTCAAATCCTCGTTGAAGCGTTTTAACTCTTTAAGGAGCACTTCGTTCTGAGTATTTTTATACGCCAATTGGAAATTTTCTTCGCTTCGCATTTCCGTTTAAATTCTTTGGTCATCCATGGGGCAGGTGGTCGCTTCGTAATGACAGTCTTAATAGGAGCGCATTTATCTAAGGGTGTCAAAAGTCCATCTGTGAATAATTAAGCTTGCAAGTTGATGTCTTCTTTTTCATAAAGTTCCTATAAAGATGTTGTTGTTAACAACTTTTCTAGAAACACTGCTTTGGAATATAGATATATATTTTTTCAGGTGCTTTAATGGTGACGGTCTCATTGTTTTAATGGCCTTCTAATAGCGCCTTTGACCTGATGATGATCAGCGATGAGTGATGCCACATCGATATGAGACACACTCTTTCGTTGTATTAGCAGATAGATCAATGATGATGCCACTCTTATTGCTCCACGCACCGAATGAGATCCAGAACTTTGTTCTTTCCACAGTGCTACAAGATCTACGTGCGTAGATTCTACAGATCGTAGTTTGGAAGTTCCACTGAATGTCGAGCCTCGGTGTCTGCCCTGTCGTACGTATGCTCCAGGCCGCCCTGAGAAGAACGATCAATGGCACTAACACAGCTGGCCCAAACACGGGCACAGTGTTGCCAGCAATGCCAGCCTGAGCTCCGGCACTCCACTGACTCCAGTTTATCACGGAAGTAAGCCAGTGGAGGTTGTGCAGCACTGTGGTAGAGCGTTGTCGTCCTCGAGTGGAAAATTCTAGCAACGCGCAACAATTTACGTGAAAATTATTACCGCACTTTATTGAACGTACCCCTCTCAAAGAGTCATATCTCTTTAACCGTTCGAAAAAGCAGAAGTAAGTTTTCTTTCGTAATATATAGCACATTCCATAGCTATAATTAAAAAAAATCGGGTCGAACCTGTAACGTGCTACCAAACAGTATTTTAAAGTTGCAATTTGGATCTCCTGCCTTTCCTTCAATACATTATTCCTGCATGCTGCTAGCAAGGATCTGAGAGGGTCTTACATAAAGCAAATTGACTGTACGATCTTGTCAGAGTTGAATATTCAGGCCGATTTAAAGTACATGCGCAACAGAAGTAAGTACCTAATTTTGCTCTATTTTTATTGCTCGTCTCTATTTTCTTCTCTAGAAATTTAATGGCAGTTTATGAACAGTACTGTACTCTGCGCTCTGCTTCCCAGTACGAGTGATAACAGTGCCTGCTGTCTGACGCTGCTCAGTATCTGTGACAACAGTGCCTGATCTCTGATGTTTCTTCGCACGATTGACAGTGCCTGATCTCTGACGCTACTCAGTACGTGTGACGTCTCCTATATTTTGGTCCGTAGTCACATAAATTAGGAGCAGAACTCTTGAAGATTTATACTAAACTTCAAGCAACGTCCGCTTTAAAATAATTTTGTTTAATATGAATGATACCAATTCCCTTTTTAAGAAAAATTCATTTCAGATAAACTATGTGGTGTGTTAACTGGGTGGGACCTAAAAGGCGCATGACTAGAGGGGGCTATGGGGATCCTTATATAAGCGTCGGACGGTAAGGGAAGCAGAGGAAAACGAGCAAGTACAGTCGGACGTAAAATCGTCAGTCATGGATCATGACGAGTGGTACGGCTGTATTATTATTATTAAAACTTCACGCTTGGGCTCCCACGGACAGGTAATACAACCCAAGTGAAGCATTTGCAACACCGGGAAGCCCAAAACGCTGCTACAGGAAATCCAGCAAAAAACTATTAACAGCAGACTTAAAAG
>LQNS02278160.1:333847-349469 GCA_001587735.2 Parhyale hawaiensis
GGGGGGGGGAATGGGCCTTTTGGTTCGTCTACTGCCGCCTATCTAATCTAATCTAAATAACACTGAATAAAAAATGGAGAATATACGCTGGAAATGTTAACTGCTTGCTATGGCAGTAGCCTCAGCAGTAGCTCTTTGCTTCCTGCTGGTGGTGGTTTATTCGCTAAATTTCGCGCGTTTGACCAGTGAATAGAGCGCAAAAGTGCTGCTTGCTCCTTTCTAAAATTTTGCGCAAAAGCGAGAGTGTGCAGGTTTTTAGGCGTCGATTTCGCGCGCAAAACTCGGATACTCGTTCTTTTGGATAGCGTGTAGCATCGGCATTACAAAAATAATCAATAACAATTTAGGAAGTTTTATTGATTGTTTACAAGCTGCTTTTTTATTCAACGTGCATAGTGCTATGATACTCAGCAACTGAATGTTCTGCACTTATTCACCGCGCATAGTGCATAATACTCAGCAACTGAATGTTCTGCACTTATTCACCGCGCATAGTGCATAATACTCAGCAACTGAATGTTTTGCACTATCTTGTACTTTGTAAACAAAATGTTCAAATGTACGTTTCCTGCGGCTATCATCATTGTAACCTGGAGACAAATGCATTTTATGTATTTGACCTTGCTTCAATCGCCACTATTTAACGTTAATTTTTAAGAAAAATGGAGGCGTTACCTACCATAATAGTGAATAGATAACATTGAAAACTACTGTTCCGTAAGTTGCTTTGAATGAATTGCTCGAAAGCTGCGAAGAAGATTGGCCTAGACATATCCGCTGAACTCGCTCTTCTAATAACTTTTTCGCCGAGTCTGTGGAGCATTTGTCGGCGAAATGCCACTCTTGGCAATATTTGCTTTTCATCTGTGTTGACTTGTACATAGCGTAGGATCCGACTTGGTTAACAGTGGAGCTGTGGGGGTAGAAAAACACAGTAGCTACAATCAATACTACATTAGACTAAAGAGCAGATGTTACATGAGCAGGTACATGCTGTTATCAAGACGGCGTGCGGCAAGGGAAGAACGAGTAAGTCACACCAGTGGCTGAGCATAGTTCAAGTTATGGTTCGAGTTCCAGTTCAGTGATTACCATAATACAGTCAGAAAGAATCGTACATGACTAATTCGTATTAGGCTAAACATGGTATTTACTTGCATGCATCAATAAGAGATATACAAAACAGGATATTGTTTACACATATCAACAGTCTGCATGGGGATTTAGAAAAACTCTGAGAATTTTCGTTTGAAAATAAAGGGCATAGGGCTGAAAACTTTTGCCGTTCAATATGCTGTGCATTGCACTGTTGCGTTTCCAGCTTGTCAGACACGTTAGATGGATTTTTTATTATTCCTAGGTAATTGATTGAAACGTTCTTATTACGTTTATTATTCAATTCAATTTACAATCAAAGTCTTCATGCCTGTCCAGGATTAGAAATAAAAGTCCGTATACTTCTACTAGACTAGCGTTTATTTTTAACTGCATAAAAACTTATTTTGAGTATTTAAATAAGAAAATTCGATATACCACTTCTATACTTATTATTTTTAATTTGTTCCGATACATGGAAAAATTTTAAATTTTTTGCAATGAAGCACTTCTCCTCAACTCTCACCAGCGAAAAACCGACGTTGATTGCTCTAAATAATCCACCATTGCACAGCCAGAAAGTGTCTGCCTCACGATGTTGAGGGCCTGATAGATTGGGCGCTGAAATCAAGCCTACGAGGCGTAGTTTACCCGCAACTTCAGTTAGAAGCTTCGGCTTCATCATTTTGAAATGCTTTGCGAGTGCTAGAAACTGGTGACTACTTTGAGCCGCCTGAAAACATTTTTAAAGATCAAGATTGAAATTGTAAGCGTCAAGGTTAACCGTCCGCAGGAAAAATATAGGAGTTTGGAGCTTTGTTCACCGGGTTAAAACCAGCGCACCTGTCTGCGGTTTCGGACAAGTTGAGCGTCGAGAGCTTCATTTCTGGGCCCAGTCGAACATGCCCTAAATGTCTCATTAATAATTAGCAAAGGGAAATTGAACTACGGTACGCCCACTATTGCTCTGACTGGTTCAAGCTGCAAATAAGTACTCGCTATATATCGGGCCCAGAGGCTTGCACAGCTGCAGTGAAGCACGGATAGCCAGCCCTGTAGATTCAGCAATGAAGCACTAAAACGGTAAGATAGTTGCCAGTAGACGGACCGACAGGCCCATTCTCAGAGAGCAGCCGGGACTCACGCTCCGATCCTTTAAAAGCTATTCCCGTTATGGCAGAAACATACGAATGTTTGCGCAAAACAGAAAAAAATTAAGATGAGGTGGAACTGCAAGCACAATTAGCTGCAGCGACATTGCGATGTGAAGTTAGTTAAGACATGAAAAAGGTGAATGGCAAAGTCAACTTTGACCGCACCCTGCACTGGGAAATCTACTCGCACTGATTCGGGCGGAAGACTGTCCAACTGGCCCAAGAGGAGTAAGTGCAGCTGCAGCCGACGATTTATCGCCAAGAACTGTGGCGGCACCGAAACGGAAGGTTCAACGACCTGCCACCCCCCTGACTTAGGGCAGGTACCCCACGATAGCTGTGCACACAAGCAAATGCGCCTGGTGTGGGGATCGATCCTGGGTACCTCGACACAACTGGGCGGGGCGCAATGCCTGCAGCTACCGTGGGTGTGGATTAGGGTGACCCCAAAAAATTAGCCAGCTTCAACCCGCCGATTGCTCCAATGCTGCAAGGTGTTGCTTGCATGAATGTTACAAACCATGAAAGTTACAATCGTTGACGCTGCAGTTCGGAGCATCACGACTTCACCTATTAGGCGGGGATCCGGGTCTCAGCTCGAGACAATAAGCGAGACATCTTGCTAACCACTTGGCCCCGAGAATAGTTTTTGAGAAGTAGGAAAGACTGGGAAAAGTTACACTATAATTAACTGACTTGATGTACTTGCCTGGGAAATCAATTAAGTATAATGATGAAGGATAAAAATAAACAAATAAAGTTTTCTGTACCGAAAGAATTAAGAATTTGTGAATATGTTAGTTCGTTTGAAAAACATGATGGGAGCAGCATCATAATCTGTGTATTGCATTCACAGAGTTATCATGAATTTCATGGCTAAATGAATAGAGCTTGCAAGTAGAGCCGAAGGCAGTCAGTTTCTTTGGCGAATAAATCAATACAGTTCGAATGTTCAGAAAGTTTTGAGAAAAATGGGAAAATGTGATTAATATATGCCTATGGTAATTTTTCATCAAATCAGCGTGAGAAAGATTTTCCGGTACAAGGAGTGACAGCGATAAGCTAAGCTCTTTTCGCTCAACTTGTCAGAAATAATATATATTTACATAAGCGCTGATTTGTCCCGTTGAAAGTGTTGTAGAAATTATTCGAAACCCGATTGCGCTAGAGAAGGCATAAAATACACACCATTTTAAGCCACGGTATTGAATTTTTTGCCGTCTCAAGGTTAATCGATTTGAGTTGAACACGTTGTACTCAAATGATTTAATTCAGAGTGATGAAGTTAAAAAAAAGTATCGTTTAATAAGGTTTCACTGCACCAACCCATGACGTCTGTGATATCTATTATCCTGAGGTTTGCATGACACGGTTATCTAGCATAACTTGCTTGCCATAAGTCACAAATAAAACTGAAACACAGTTCACCTCAGGCAGAGTTTTAACAAGTTTAAAAATTAAGTGAGTGATTCACTAGAGTAGGAAACAATAAGAGTGACGTTTTGGCTTTAAAATCCCCAAAACTGGACCTGCAATAATAAAAACAGAGCAAATTAGCCAGGCAAAGAAAATGTGCCGTCCGTTTCAAATGACTTTTTCGCTATTAGTTTTCGTGTTGCTAAAAGTAACCAGGTAGTGGATTGAAAATGACATGCAGCCAAATTTCCTGCAATGAAAGGTTAGTTGTATAATAGTCTTGCACAAAGTTCATGAAATCCTTCGCCAGGTGCAAATAATTGGGCAAGGTTGAATTTTTAAGAGGGCATTTGTGGTGGTTGCCCCTGGACTGTTGTTGAGAAGGGTCCCCTCTGGAAGAAGAGTTACATAAAAATGTGTTACGTGCATAATTCATTACTCAACCACAGCTATACTTTCATGGATCTCCGGGGGCCCCCAGCTTAGCTTGCCCGAGCCATCTTTGGTAAAGAGGCCCCCAGCTTAACTTGCCCTGGGCCTCCTTTGGTAGAGAGGCCCCCAGCTTGACTTGCCCTGTGCCTCCTTTGGATAAGGGGCCTCAGTTTAATTTGCTGTGGGCTTGCTTCAGTAAAGGGGAATCAACTTAACTTGCCCCCAGGCCTTTTTGTTAATGGACAACTCCACCACAGCTTGCCCCGGGCCTCCCTTAGCATAAAGTCGGCTCTGAACATATCGTAGAAAAAAAGAACTGTCCTCATATATATCAAGTAGCTACATGATCAAATCTAAAATGTTTCACCTGTAGTTCACTTACAATATAGTATGGAATAACGTAAAATGTACGATAATAATCATTCACTCGTATTTTTCTTTTATATTTTTGTAAATTTTGTATAAGAAATTTCAAAGAAAATTTCAGTGTAAAGAAATTGAAATTTCAACTCACCCCGGATTATTCGGGGGGGGCAGGCCCACCCAAGAAAATTTAAAATTTATTGGGGGGGGGGGCATGGGCCCCCAGGCCGCCCCTCTTCCGCCGCCCCTGTAAATTCAAAGACAAGCCTCCTACACATTTCCTGTCTAGTGTTATCTACAAATATCAGTGCGGAAGCTGCAATGCTTCGTATATAGGTAGCACTGGACATCATTTCAAAGCTTGAATCGAACAATATTTAGACGTATCCAGTAGAACCGGTCTACCCCTCGCAAAACCTGCTCATTGTGCTCCCCGTTTCCATGCTGAACAAGATAATCATCCCATCAGCACGAAAGACTTCAATGATAGACTTTTCTACCCCACTCGAACTCACCAAACTATAATCTCTCTACATCCACAGAACAAAACCTAGCCTCAACATTATGACCTCAGCTGTACCTCTACACACGGTTCATGCCTGACACATTGTCCGCTGATTTTACAGACGTCGACATCTGGACCCTCCAACCTCGCTCCATTCAGTTGCATTTTAGACATCCTCCGAACAACACCCTAGCTCCCTACAATATTGAAAATAAAAAGAATTGTTTTAGTTGATAGGTTACCATAGATATTTTATACTTGTGAAGATGGGAGGCATTCCCGAGACGTCAAGTTTTATATGATTAGTTGACTTAATATTTTGAATTTGAAAACAGGATCGGTTACAGGTCAATTCAGACCCCTGGACAACTCAGACACTCTCAATTCAGACCCCCCGCTCAGACCCTCCCAACTCAGACTCTTGCCAACTCAGAACCCTCCCAACTCAGACTTTTCCTAATTCAGACCTCCCGGACAACTCAGACCTCTCCAAACTCAGACCCCTGCCCAAATCAGACCCCGGCCAACTCAGACCCCAGCTAACTCAGACCACTTCCCAACTCATACCCTAGGCCAACTCAGACTCCTCCCGACTCAGACCCATTCTGACTCAGACCCCTGCCCAACTCAGAACCCTGGCCAACTCAGACCTCTGCCCAACTCAGACCCCTGCCCAACTCAGACCCTTGCCCAGCTCAGAGCCCCAGTCAACTCAGAGCCCTGATAACACAAGATTCAATATCAATATCTATTCATAAAGTATTATAAATTCTGTAAATTAAAACCACCAGATGCCTGCTCAAAATTATTTATTTATTTATTATTCTTTGTCTTCTTTGTTCATAATTTCTCCAACGTTGTTAGGATGGTTAATCTACTGAACGGGATAAATTTTTGGAAACTTCTATGTCTTAGCTTCAAATTGTGATGAAAAGATTTTCAGGCATGAGCCGCGCTTGTTGCGTGTGGACTCGTGAGTCACAGTCATACCCCACTGTCTCTTTTATCCGAAATAACATGAGATTGCCGTAGTAATTCATAAGATTATCCAGGTACGGTGCACTTTTATTATATAGGAGCGCAGTTACTGGACTATCTATATTATACTAAAAGTCTGTGAACCTTGTTTGTTTATTTACTTGTGTGCTTGTGTCACCTTTATTTGTGTCTTCTTTGACACAGCTTCTTCGCTTTTAAACGGGAAGAAATTCGAGGGACTAGGGCACAACAATTGTATCTGTTATACGGAAGCTAAAAAAACTGAGCTCGGCCTCAAGAATGGGAATGGTCAATTCACCATCAGTTCCATAGGCAATACAACTAAAATATGTAACATATAAATTGACTTTGCTTACAGCCTAGGTGTTGTATATTCGTTAGAGATGCAAAGAATCTGTTGATAGTGAGCTGTACCGGCCGCTGCTTGACGGGCACGAGAGGACGGCTGAATAGCGGGTTGTCTATGCCCAGCTAAACAACGCCTGCTTTTTTTTGCAAAAGCAAAGACGATCGTCATAACGACAAAACGAGTCACTGGCCGTCTAGTACTACCTATCTTACACTAACTCTTTTCCTAGAATTCTCCATAAATTAACTGCATCAATCTAAATGATTATTGAAATAGTGTTGGAGAAATTACGCAGAAAAACACATAAATTTATCATTTGACTGGGAAATAGTATGAGCTAAAAAATTGTTTCATCGTACATCTGCCACCAAAACACAGTGTGTTTGCACGTTCACGTTGAACAGGTTTCAATGGAAGTTGTGCCTCCCTCTATACATTAGTCAACAGTATTTCTTTTTGTCATTTTTATGCAAAATTTAAGTCGTCACTCCAGTTTTATGCATTTTCGCTGTCAATCGCTTATATTTATACCATCTTAAAAAGAACATTGTAGGGGGGCGTACGATACATCTTTCGTAGATACTTGTTATGTGCTTGTTTCGTTTTCGTTTCGTAGCCACTTAAAAGGTTTGGAGCCATTATTAATTTCTTTTAGTTGTAAGTTTACAAGATTTAACCTTCATTCCAGTTCTATGCAGTTTTACTGCCTATCACAATAACATATTACTATCGGGACCCGTGAAAATTCCACGGTTGTTGAATGTATTAACTTTTTAAATGCACCAGACGTACGCTAGGCCATTACAACTCAAATTAGATTTAATCTAATGGAGCTCTTCTAACGGAACCCCCACCGTCCTAGTTAACACCTGTCACATAGCCTTACCCTGACGAACTTTGTCTCAATCAACAACGTCCGTCTACATTAACATATATCGTTTAAGCGAATGCCAGTCATATATCTGATACTCCATGTGAGTTTTAAATCATGTCGTACCACCTATCTCCCACATCTCCCCCAACGAACTTCATCTAACGTAACGGTTCTCATCTAACCTACCGCACATCCTCTAACTTAACTATCCCATCTAATCTGGCGAACTTGTGCAGCACCTCATCTAACATACCGCACCACAGCTAACGTCTCTAACCATATCTAAGATAACTCACCTCATCTAATGTAACGCCGCTCATCTGATTCAACGCACCAGATCTATCCCAACGCACTTCATGTTACCCACCGCACCTCATCTAACTGAACGCTCAACATCTAACACTGCACTAAGCTCACGTTCCTCATCCAACTTAACGCTCATTGCTTAAACATAACGCCTATCGTCCAAACCAAAGCTCCTCATTCAATGTAGCCCTCCTCATCTAAGTTATCGCTTTGCAGCCAACTTAACGCACCTTACCTAACCCAACGCACCCCTTCTATCTTGATCAGCACTCATTATCTAACACTGCTCAAAACTAATTTAACACACCTCGTTCACCTTAACGGTTCTTATCTAACCTAACGCTTATCATTTAGCCTGACGCTCCTCATCAAACATAACGCTCCTCAATGAACCTAACGCTCTTCGTCGTTAGTAACTGTTCCTTTTTAAGCTATTAAATTTTACGATCCTTGTCCAACCAAACGCCCCTCACCCGACCAAACGCTTCTCATCCAAATTGACACTCATCACTCAACATGGCATTCTTCATTCATTCTAACACTTCTCAATTTATCTAACTCCCTTCAGGGGGCATAGGATGGGCCATAGGCCATAGGGTTAGATTAGTTAGGTTTGCCCATTCTATGTCATAGGGAGTACGCCAAGGCCTCCTGAAGTATGGGCCTGGGTCTGTGCCTTGAAGATGGTCCGATTGCGTAGTCACAAAAAAAAAATCATTAGATGGAGCCAGATATTATTGGTACCAACAATGCGTATTTTGGAATTAACTGGATATAAATTTTTCCTTAAACTACTTATAAGTTGCGAAATTATGATAGTTTGGGTTTTCTATTAGGATAAGCCCGAAATATGCATAGCAGGTACCAAATATATCGGGCAGAGTCCAACAGTTTGTCCAGGAGCTCTACCGATTAGACCATTTTCCTGACGTAGAGACTCAAGCCTGCACTTTAGGAGGCCTTGGGAGAACCCCCAGGGGGATTGTGCAGGTTACCTTAGCCATTAGCTAAGCCTTCGGGACATAAAGTATGTCTTTCATGCCCACTTTGTTTTCTTCCTTATTTCGTACTCCACCTGATCTTACTTTCATCTGTCCTTCCTCTTCTTTCTGGACTTGTTGCTATGCGAGTTGAGCACCTACGTGCACGGGTACCACATTTCTGTCGACATACTACATGTCCCTTCCTTTTCCTCCCTTGAATCACCATAGTAGTGTCTATTGAATTTTAAACAACTAATATAATAACAATTTAAGTTTCTTCATCTGACCTAAAGCTCCTCTTCCAACCCAATGCACCTCCTCAAACCAATCACTTGTCATCTAACGCTACTCTAGTTAACCCTAGGCCCCTAATCGAAACTAATATCAGATAACCATACGTTCTTCATTTAGCCCAACGCTTGTCAACTAACCTAACGAACTTTACGTACATACCTGCTATTCACATTTCTTTCAATCGTAGTAGCTCACCCTTCATGACTGCGTTTACTATATCTTCGCTTGCTTTCAAAGTATCATGAATTTTCTCTTCTCTCTTCATAACATTTTTCTTTCTTTCAATCGCGAGAACCATTGAAGCTCTTGAGTAGTCACTTGTTACATTCACGAAGGAGGTTGTATTTTTTGTCGAAGTTTTTTGTCTGCCATCAAGATAACTAAAATAGATTTGGACAATTTTTATAAAATTTATAGGGCATGTTTGGCATGTCAGTAGAAACAGATGATTAATCCGTCCGTCTGCATTTTTTTCCTTGGAAACATGACTCCACATATATGAAACTTGTAGATATTTTGGGGATATTACGTTGTCCGAACTGTCCGAAATTTTGTGATCTGTCAGTCCGCTTGTCTATATGGCTCGATGTTTGTGTTACGTCTATCAGAAAATGACTTGGAAAGTTATGTACGGTTCCTTATCAAATTCATAGGATTTGTTATTAATGTTCGAAGGCACAAATGACTAAATTTTGGTGATTATAAATTTGTTCGTATCTGTGTTTGAATTTATGTTTTAGTAATTGCTAGAACTTAACTCAAAAATAATAAACGGATCTTCAATGAAATTACAGTAACTGTCATTTAATGCTAATTGGAACAAATGACCAGATTTGCTAATAATAAAAATAAAAAATCTTTTTAGGGCCACCTTAGATTTTTCATTCATTATAAATGAAGGTAGAAAATTAGCACCTCAAGAAAACCCCCGCTGTCTCCTGTGATTTTTTTGTTACTTTTCAGAGGCTTCTTGAATGAAAGTTCAGCATTCTGCCTAAAAATTTGGATATATATATATATATTGTGCCACCCCCGTATCCAAGATACCGTCTTCGGCCCCTGAACATGTCCAGACATGATCGTGCAGGCGAGCTCAGGTCCCTCAGCTGGAGCGCCCAAGTGCGAACCCCGTATCCAAGATACCGTCTTCGACACCTGAATTTTCTCCTATCTTATTTCCATAGAGCGTGACGGGAAAGATATAAGTATAGTTATAAATAAATAAATAAATAAAAACACGACGGGAATTATTATATAGTACTGATGTGTGCTTTAAATAGTAAGTAACCACGAACTCGCACACCTGACCAATTTCTCAGTAAATAGCTTTTGATGAACTTTGCAAGTTCTCTTTTACATGCCATTTTCCGTTACTTTTTATTGATGTAGCTGCCTCATTTCCCAATTTCTTTGTAAGTGGGCAGCTAATAACTAACAATTGAACATAGCCAGGCATTTCATTGGTACTTTTGCAGGAAAATTTGCGACTTAATTTGCACGGTGTTGTTTAATTATACGTTCGTAGACAGGATACAGGAAGCTACTGTAAATATAATTCGGGCTGTTTAAAACAACGATGATTTCGTACGACGAAATTTGAAGACCTGGAAGAGAGCTACAAGGAGCTGGAGCGTGTGGAAATTCACCAGAATGAAAACACCGTTCTTCATTGATACCCCAGACCGTATCATGCCTCCCAAGCACTGTGGTAAGAAGTGTGAAATAAGTTCAACGTCTGACAGCCAATCGAACTACGGACGGCCCGCGAGCATTAGCAGCTTTAAGGAAAAGCAAGCTTGGTGGCTACTGTTTTTCCCTATTGAGGTGGCATCGAAAATGCCGCAATTTTCTCTTATCTAATTGTGAAAGCGTAACGGTCGCACTAACTAAGGAAGGAACGTAGGGAGGAACAAACAGAATTATAATATGATAAGTACTTTGCTGTGGATTATGACAAAAAATTGTACTTGTACCGTACTTGGCCTCCTGTCTCTAATGTACGCTTTATTTTCAAAGTATGTTGACTAATTATTAGAGGCCTGAGTTGACAGGGGGTCTGACCCAATTAAAATTTTTCGATGAAACTACGGTGGCGTATGGTCAGCACATGGCCCCCGCAGGTCGCGATTTTGAGCAGGGCATCCATGAGGCTCGGGTGCTGCTCGGTCGCTATGCGCGTTTTGGGGCTGGCACAGGCGACCTCGATCCGAACATAAATCACCCACATAGGGCACGATTGCCCGACAGTGTTCCTCGGATATTCCGCGCCTCAGCAGAAGTAGCAGTATACTGCTATTTTGGCCAAGGCGCGGAATATCCGTGGAACACGGTCGGGCAAGCGCGCCCTGTATAGTTGATTTACGTTCGGAACGAGATCGCCCGTGCCAGCCCCAAAACGCGCGAAGCGATCGATCAGCACCCGAGCGTCACGGATGTCCCTCTCAATATTGCAACTAGGTGCACAACGTACGCCGCGCTTGTTCCACCGAAAATTTTCAACAGGGAAGTTGGGCAGGAGCCTGAGTTGGCCGGTGGTCTGACTTGGCCGGTGGTCTGACTTGGCCGGTGGCCTGAGTTGGCCAGGGGGCCTGAGTTGGGCAGGAGTCTGATTTGGCCGGTGGCCTGAGTTAGCCGGGGGCCTGAGTTGGGCAGGAGCCTGAGTTGGCCGAGGGGCCTGAGTTGGCCGGTGGTCTCAGTTAATATAATTCTGCTTGAGCCTCCAAACGTCTGTGTCTCTGCACGTTACGTTTTTCACTGTTAGATAGCGGCAGCTTCGACTTGCAAGAAGCTCAATGAACTTCAGTAGAAGCTCTGATGTTCGCTGGAACGAAGTTCTATCTTCTTTAGCGCTTCTAGAAAAAAAAACTCAGTCACTTTCAAGCAAAGACATGAACACCATTTCACTCGTATCTTATCTACCTTTTTTTAATTTCTTCCGCATTTCATGTTCACTTTACTTCTGGCGCTCGACGTCCTTAAATAGGGCCAGCCAGATACGTAGATAGGATACGCTGTAGGAGAATAAAATGGGCAGTGTTGCGCATCGACTCTACAGTATTCTTGCAAGCGAATGTGCAATATCTCAGAAAATACAGTGGCATCTTCAGAACAGTTAGGTTGTTCTGAGTGAAGAAATGGGCCGACTTTGTTGTAGCCTAAGGCTTTTGTATCAAAGAGAGCAGAAAAATGGTGGGCTACTGATCAATATCCACACCTCCCCTAGTCGTACAAAAAGAAATGGACACGCTAACAGGAAAATTGAAACACGTAAGATTATGATCAAATAAATTATCAGCATGTTGTGGAAAACAGAGCTTAGAAAGGCATGCATAAAAATAGGAAAACAATGCAAGAAGTACCGTTGTATGCAAGATTCGCCGGTGAGAGAGGCTAGAGTCCGCTAGACGAGGTGTGTTAGGTAGACGGGGTTCGTCAGGCGGACTTTAGATTAGACTGGTAGGTTAAATCACAGAAGCACTACCTTATGTCAAACGAAAGTAGGTGAATGCATTAACCATGGGATTTACACGGGTCCCACTAATCTATATTATAATTCTGTTTGAGACTCCCTCCATTCATCCATCCGTACGTCCGTCCATTCGTCCGTGTCTCTGCACGTTACGCTTTAATGCTCGTTCGGGCACCTATATCAATTGTGGCCGAAAGTCATCGGCAGGCTCGGCATTGAAATGGCAAGTGCAATGGTAATGGACTTCGACTCTTCTCGATGTGTTCGGAGTTTGAACTTGCCGTAACGATCACAATATTTCAAATGCGTGATGCTTTCAAGGGCACAAGGAAGCACCCACGATCCCGCCACTGGCATCTCACTGATTACGTACTTGTGAGGCAAGCTGAACTCAAGGATGTGGTGTTCACCAGAGTAATGCGTGGAACGGATTGTGACACTGACCACCGGTTAAGTCGCTCGCAGTTGAATCTGCGAGTCCATCCACCCCAACGTCGTCAACCTGTGCACAGGAGGATAAAACTGAGGAGCTTCTGACTTACACAAGAAAACGTTCTGTAATTCTTTTTATAGTTGACCCATGTTATTACCTCCGCCAAAGTGGTTATGTTTTTATCGTGTTTGTATGTCTCTTTTCCTGTTTGTCTTTCATTCTGTCTGTCGCCAAGACTTCTCAAAAAATCACAGACGGATATGTGTGAAAGTTACAGGAAACGTAGGCGTGTTATCAATAACAAATGATTAACTTGTGGTGAAAACATGGGCATCTGTCTGTTTGTTTGTCCGACTGCCTATTTTTCACGAGACCATAGCAGAGAAGTAATGGTTGAATTTTAATTAAATCCATAGGAATTGTTAGGTATAGTTCGAAGAGTAAATTATTAAATTTTGGGGATGATCTGCCTTTTCATTCGTTAATATGTCGCTCTGTTTGATTCATGCTTATTAGCACAATAACTCAAGAAGTTATGGCTAGATGCTGCCGAAAAATTCACAGGACTTGTAGCCAATGTTAAAAGGCATGAATGATCACAATTTTGGAGATGATCGGTTGTTCTGTCTGTGTGTTTGACTTATGTTTAACAGCATAACTCAATGAGTTATGAACGGACCTCCCTGAAAAGTACAAAAATTGGTAATGATAATATTATTGATAATTTTTACTGGAAAAAAAGAAACAATATAAAATACAATAGACTATTGTTTGCTCCCACATACAATGAGCCGAACACGAGGATGTAACTAGTACAATACCTTATTAACCTCGTTTTTCAAGCCCAATGGATAGAGTTGCAATCTGGGCAAGGATATATATAGCTAATTTAAAAGAACAGTACATATCAGTAACGTCAAGTTCCCTGCTAATACCTAGTAAATATTTATGCCTCCCGCTAATACTATCAAAACGCACAAGTGATTAGATTCTGTTACGGAAAAATAGGGATTTCAAAACCAGTCTGAATCTTGTGTTAGCGTTGCCTTACTTGGCGGAGATTTGCTCTCTGAGTTTTTCTTAGTTTTTCTCTTTTTCTTTTCTTTTTTTTTTCTTTTCTTCTAATTACTTCTCGCATTGTTCTATTGATTAACGAGACACAGATTTTTTTTCTTTTTCTACCTTTTTCTACCTATGCGCACTTCTCATTGTTGAGACATAATTTAGCGTGATTAAGGATGCAAAGTTATAACTGTGTTAGCGACGATATAAATAGCACAAAGATTATATTCCGATATTAATGCGGAAAAGGATATGGTTTCGGAGTCAATCTGGATCTTCTGTCGTCGTTGTCTTGTTTGGCGGAGGTGTGCGCTATCAGATTGCTCTTTAGCTTCTTTTGAGTTCACTGGATATACAACGCTATCTGTATCCGCAAACAATTCTCCCAGTATTGAATCAATTGTATTTCCCTTGGCTCTAATTACTTCTCGCAATGTTCTATTGATCAATGAGACGTAAATGTTTTCTTCTCTCCACCTATGCGCACCTCTCATTGTTGAGACATAATTTAGTGTGATTAAGGTTGCAAAGTTATTACTGTGTTAACTTAGCAAAATTATTAATTACTAATGTACATTTTTCTGTAATGTAAATCAATAACTCTATACTTAGGTATCGCAGTTCTATATCACCTCGAATGTGTCTCCACGCAGTAAAGATCCATTTTCTGATGATATAAACTATATGTTCTTGCATTACAAAGTATTGGTAGGTTTCATTAATATACACTAGTAAGTACGATTTTGACTGAATCAAGACATCTTCTCCATCATTGTTGATTATCGATCCTCTCTGATGAAAATTAATTCTACGTACTCCCTTCTAGTGCTGAAAAGAAGTAGGTGAAATGCAGGCAATCAAACTCCCCTCTCCCACACCTTCTGATACGTACCATATGTAATATCATTCAGTTTTTTTTTTTTATTTTTTACAGCAGCACCGTAATCTATACTCCAAAACTAATATCACTCCTTCCTCTCATCGCTGTGCTGCAGCGTCTATATCCAACAATATGCACAGTGCCTCTCGTAGTGTTATGGACAAGTTATCCCGGTAATCTTACTCTCCTCCCTGCTCTGACATGCATTATGTTCATTATTGTCTTTTTTTTAATGCTGAATTTAATCAGACGCTAAATCACACTTGGTCTATGACGGCGATGTACTCTACCTAGTATTTTTTTTTTTTACTAACACAGTACCCTCTCTCTCAAATCGATTCTGTGCTACAATATTAAACAATGAAACAGCTTGTGTCTATATAAAGTCGATACACAAGTCTCACCCTTAGTATATATACACCAACCGTCACTGTTTTGCTAGACAAAAGAAGCAGCCGTAATGGTGATGCAAACTCGAATAGAATTATAATATAGATATTATTCCTGACGCTTCCATACTAGAGCAGTATTCACCTAAAGAGCCTAATTACTGTCCTTCTACTAAAAACCTTCAGGACATGGCTCCTGATGCGACTATCACACCAAATGAAACTCCCGTAAAAAACTGCGCAACCCACAACACTGTCACGTTACAAGCACCATTCTTTGTTTACAGCCCCTCCACTCGCTTCCAATATAAATCGCACTCCAGCGCCATAAAGAACGCAGGACCTACCGCACCTCTTGGTCCGTACCGTCTTCTCCTATCTTCAGTCCAGCCTGATAGAAAGCAAACACCCATGCAAAATCGTGCAAAACTTGAAACGCTTTTAGTTGGCGACGGCTCTATTGGCCCCGTTCAACGAAGTCAGCTTCAACCCAGTAGCGCTGTTCGAACTATACATTCAGGACAGTTAACTGACCTCACTCAATGCATTCACACGTCAAAATCCTTCAAGTTCTACATCGTCTGCTTCAAAGGGCTTCTTAACTCACCCCAAGGCATAC